>CM075862.1:26497578-26774080 GCA_037975125.1 Latrodectus hesperus
AATTTAAGCTTCTGAATACTATACCAAGGATTATTCCTTATGTAGAATTTTTCTAAAGTTTGCCATTTAAGAATTTTCGATGTTCCTTCAGTTTGATTTTTTAACATCTTTCTGTCAAAAGGTAAGTTTAACTGTCAATTTGACAAAAGAATATGAAAATGATATTTAATGTAGAAGTAAAACTTGTTCTAGCTTTTGAACTCCAAATATCACTAAGCAATCAATTAATTTAAGACAATTTCTTGATTGATAATTACTCGAATTAATTGGTCTACCTTCCAACAGAATTTAGATAGTTTCTTGTACAATAATGGTCGCAAGCTAATCAAGATAAAATATTTTATCTTTGATGCAAGCATACGACATAATAGAAAGATTTCTCATTTCAATCTTTGTTGTACATGATCATACATTATAGCTCATTAAAGTATTGCAACCATCTACTTGTTGGATGGGTAAAAGAATGCATCACAGTCGAGCAAATTCTGATGTCAGAATAGGAAAAGAACTTTGATGAAACATATACATTTAGAGCAGCCAACTTTGTGCGTTGATGAGGTATAATTAAAACTTCAATGATGTAAAGAAATAACGACATAATAGCCTACGCAAATATGGAAAACATGTCTTCTGCGAATTCTAGTTTCAAAAATCGGGCTATGGAAACGTTGAAGAGGATCGGTGCCTTTAAGTGTATTCTAAAACAGGTAACATTCGAAATGAGAACTCAACTTCAAAATATCAATTATAAAAATTCAATCGTGCAAACGTTAGTAGCATAATGGCTGTTCTAAAGCCATTTATGTCACTGAAGAATGCAATAAGACCACAGTGTATCCTAATAACTACAACTAGACACAACAGTCATAGAAACACATTATTAAGCCAGACACACACACAAATCAGTATATATATTAATTTATATCTTTATGTGCATCGTGGGTAAACGTTAACTGAGACTTTTAATAAGAATTTTATAATATCGATTATGAAACATCGATATTATTGAGAGATTATTTGTTTGCAGGCGGTACAAAATTTCAATGCCTATCTTCATAATATTAAACGCAATACTTTGGTTGATCCAAAACCATAGTATGTACATATTATATATAAAGCAATTAAAATGAAAAAAATGCTGAAATTTTTACTGTTAGTTTTTATACTATGTAAATTATATGAAAATATTTGATGTTTTTTTCCAGCATAATTCCTTGCAAAATACAAAGAGTTGGAAAAAGATACACAAATCTGACTCACAGTATCAATTTATAAGAAAGCAGTAATTCCCAAGTCATTTATTACAAACTTCGTCTACAGTGGTGTCAAACTCACAAACCTTGGTCAACTGATAAGTGGAAGAAATTAATATAATTCTGAAACATCTTCTTCCAAACTTCTCCCTACAACAGAACATGTGCGCGTTTTGAGGGCACCTGCCCAAGTCTGTCATGATTATAACTCTAAAACTGTGAAGTATAGAAGTAAATCTGTGATGTAATGGTCAGCCATGTTGTAGTTATCTGCTGAACCAATCTTAACGTTAAAAAATTATCATTATGAAGAAGTATAGAGGAACTTTAGCTCATCAGGTTCACACTATGAAGCAAACTTTGTCTCCTACAAGAGATAGAACTTTATAGGATGATAATGCACTCATCCATATAGCAGAACTAGTCCAATCATATTTGATGAGTATGAGGATGAAGTCAAATATCTATCTTGGACAGAACTGTCACCTGACCTCAATATAAATGAACTGCTATAGCCATTTTTTGTATATTCAATTCGTAATCAGTATTTAGCATTTCGCACATAACTTCACAATATTTTCATAAAAATTGGTAAAATATTTGTGCAAACACTGTTAAAAACATTTATGGATCAATTCCTTGATGAATTTAAACTGTATTACATTCCAAATGTGGTTCTACACCATACTAATAAATTCTTCTTTATAATAATAGGATATTTTTCCTTTGTTTTGATAACTAACTGCGTGTGTGTTTGAGTGTGTATATGTGTGCGTGTGTGTGTGGGTGTGATATAACTGAAATTTTATAACAATAATAATATATATTGATGCTGAACTGTATTTTGAATGTTAACTATAGCAATTTTTTACCATAATGGGATTATTGGGAAAGCCATGGCCCAACATGTTTTATCCTGATAAGTTGTTAATTTTTATTAAAAAATTTTAATAATTATTTATTTTATCAATATACTAATTGAACAAATCGTTTGAATGTTTATAAAAACTGAATCTATTTTTTTAATTTTACGCACAATATTTGTAATCTCATCGTTATTTAATTAATTCATAAACACACAATTATTCATATATAAATATATTTAAACTTTGCATATGTTCTCTTTAGCTTATTATAAGCAAATGCTTACGAACTTACTCATAAAATGAACTCTTTTTGTTGTATTCCGCTCCACCTAAAGGTTTAAAGTTCACTTAGAGATATGATAATTTTTGTCCATGATATTTAAATTTCTCCATTTTTTTTCTTCTTCTCTTAAGAACAAATTACAAACTTAAAATATTCAGTTCATAGAAGTAGTTGTGTTAAAAACAATTTTGACTGCCTTTGTGTATGAACCTAAGTTTTCTTTCTTTCTTCTTTTAAACTTTCCGTTTAAATTTATATTCTTTTACTTTTATAGTTTGCTATTTTCATTTGAATTTCAATAGGTTTAAATTATTCATTTTATATCTCTAAACTTTAGCGCTCTTCATCAGTCGTTAGATCTATGGACCTCTTGATAAATGAAAGAAAGTATAATAAAATTACCACTTCTATTCGAAGATTTTTTCACTCATCAGCTTTCTGGATTCAATCTAATTTCTTCAGCTGTTGGTTATGAAGTGAAGACAGCGCCCCTTTGCTTTTTTTTATTACACCCACGCTTTGACAACAAACGAAGTTATCTTTCCTGATAAGCACCGAAAATTTTTCGGTTTTCTCCAGTGTCCACCCCCACCCTTCATTTTCTCACAAACAGAGCATCGAACGCAACGTTTTTACCTCCCCTTCAGCATTCTCTCTCTCTTCAATATCAGAAGATTGGAGATGGGGTTGGAAGGGGGGTGTCAAAAAAACGGCGCCCTATTGTTGCTGCGTGCGCGCCCCTCAACGATACAGGAAGATAGGAAATATGACGTGATTGGATTGATGGCCGCCCTTGTAACGGGAGAAAGAGAAGAGAGATCCGAGGAGTCAAAAGGCTTGCGGTGGCATCAGGAATGTTGTCCGGGCGATGAATGGGGGACAATTCTACCAAGCCCTTCCCCACTCCCACACGCAGCGTTTTATTATTTACAAAAAATGTATGTCCAGCAAAGAATTATTTTATGTCATAAATAGGCAAACATCATAGATAAAAGGTATTGTTATTGAATTTGTTAGTCAAGTTTTTTTCGATGAATATTTATATTTAACATCAGAATGCTGTAAACATTTCTCCAACATAACACTAACATAATTGAACTTTGATGATTAAGAAATAATGAATAAAAAAATTTACATGTATTGAATGTTTTTGATTTTTCACTGAAAAAAAAAAATTAATACATAGTAAAATTTGTCGGTTTATTTCCATTTGGTTAAATTAAATCATTGGGGAATGTTTTATATAGACTGCATATTCCTTTCTATTAAATACAGTGAACTAGATTAAGATTTTCAATAACAATAAAATGACCAAATCAATATGTGAAAGGGCATTTTCTTCTCAGAACTTCCACATCACAACCACGGCTGGACAATACACCCTTTAAAAGATTAATGCTCATAGCACAACCTAATCAGTAGACAAAGGACAATCTCATCAGAATGGTAGAGTTAAAATATGAAAACTGAAACTACTGAAAAAATTTCCGGTTTTAAAAGTGCAAATGTATATATGTCTCTTCAGCACTATTATCTTTTAATGAGTTTGGTCTCGTCTTCAATATGTGAGAATGGCACTTTTCCGCGTATCTGACTATCTCACTCTCTTTATGTTTCATATTGAGTATTGTGGCATGAAAGTGAATTCATTAGATATCAGAGTTATATTTAAAATGCAAACAGAGCACAGATATTTACTTTTAACATTAATTCTATTATTTATACGCTATCAAAAGAACCAATGCAAATATTTATTTACAAATATGCTTATGGTTTAGGTATTGCCTTGATTTATGTAACGCAGATAGCATTCCAACTTTATTTATTAATATGGTAGCTGGATATGCAGAGTTCTGGTCATCAATGCAATAGTTTGTAGATTCAATTCTGTCTTAGTTTTATTGTATCAAATGACATCGGAATAGTAAGCAATGAATATCGCTGGGTCCGAATTCAAAATGAGTAGATCATCTTCATTTATGTATCATAGATAACATTCTATACTTTAATTATTGAAACAGTAGGTGAACACGCAGAGTTGTGGTTATAACTGCAAAATAATTCGTAGGTTTATTTCTCTCTTAATTTTGTAACATCGACCAGGGTTGCTACAGTAAGTCGATGAATACTTTTGGATTCAAAAAATAGAACTACAATCAAATCACCATATCAAATATGATGTCTAAGGCTATGTTGCTGATATTATTGAAAAATTTAAAAATGGTAATATCATTACAAGTTATACAAATGTCAAAATAAGTTACACCTAGGACAGGGATGATAAATCACAAATATGCTCTTAAATACCTCCAATATCAATACATCATCAAAGTTCTATCATGATGATATATAAGGAATGAAAAAATATTAAAAATGTGCAATTTTACATTTGGCATTCAAGTATATAATAACACACATCATTATAATATATAGTTAAAAGTAACACACATTATTAGAATATGTAATCTAAATTGCATTTTTATATTTATAGATGTTCGAAAGACTTGTGGATGTTTAATTTCTGTGAATATGTATGGGTTTAATGAAAAAAATTTTTAAAAAGAAGAGATTATTAATAATAATTTGAATATTGATGGGAATATCAAGTGATACATTAATTAAGCAAAAATAAAAAATGAAACTATACATATATGTGTACATACTATATATATATATATATATATATATATATATATATATATATATATATATATATATATATATATATATATATATATATATATATATATATATATATATATATATATATACATATATACGTATGTATGTATACATATACGCCGACCGATGGCTGAGTGGTTAACGCTCCTGACTCCTGAGCTGTGGGTCCTGGGTTTGAGCATGGGTGTTACTTTCTTTCTCTGTTCTTTCTATGTTTCTCTGTCCTTTCTTCTGTGATGATGTATGAATGTGTCCAACCGTATAAAACGGGTTTGTGGTGGTATGGCACGGACAACGCTTCTCGCCTCCGTGACTTGGTTCACAGGTGCTCGCTGGGTAACGACAAATGAGTAGCAGTGTCTGGCCTTATTGTGGTATAAGGTTCGTCGCCAAAGTGCCCGCAGTTAGAAAACAATGTATATATACATAAAAAGTGCCTAAAATCAATCCTTATTAAAAGGAAGACCAAGTTATAAATTTATAAACGTCTAACTCAGACCTATTGCATATATAACCATCGCAAGCATGAAAATTGACACAAAAAGATGTAAATGCTCTTGGAGTTTTTGAGTGGTGAATACTAAGAGTCATTTTTGAAGATATATAAGATGAATGGAACTCGTGCTCAAATTCAGAACTCTGTCGTTCCTTCAGAAAGCACGATATCGTAAAATACTTAAAGCTCCAAAGTATAAAATGGACTATTCATGCTATTACAATGAACAAGGAGCGCTGAATGCAAAAAATATTCTTGACCAGGGTCTTTGGAACAAAAGCTAGAACCGACCCAATCTTAGATGGCCTGGAAAAGAATCTCGCCATTTTAAGAATGATTATTTGCTAGACCATGGCAAAAACACACACACACACACACACACACACACACACACACACACACACACACACATATATGTATATATATATATATATATATATATATATATATATATATATATATATATATATATATATATATATATATATATATATATATATATATATATATATATATATATATATATATATATATATATATATATATATATATATATATATATATATATATATATATATATATATATATATATGCGCGCTTTAAATTTATTTTGTTTATTAATGCTAATTTTTAAGTAATATAAAAAGTGAAATAATATTTTTATTAAATAATTTAATAAAAACCTTTAAAATGAGATGGCATTTACATTACTCCAAAAAATATCACAAATAAAACGTAAGACTGGTTTTTACAATTGCTAATAATTAAAATTATGTAATTTAATAATTAAAAACATTTTATGTGTAAATGCAAAATAGGATTTTTTATTTACATTGGTACATTTACTTTAAAATATGCTTTTTTGGTTACATATTAAAATATTTTCAATCATTAAATTTCATGCTTAGTTTCATTTGAAATATATTAAGTTATGTATTGTTTGCCATTCATTGCTTCCTAACAGCAGTTATTAAATAATGAAAAATTTTACTAAAAGCAGTTTACGATGATTATGTAAATTCCCGCAATCGATTTCACAAATTTATTTTATTTAAAGAGAATCTCCGAATCTTACAATAGTCTCATAATGATGGTTACAATTCTCAATCGTGCACTTTTCACGATGTCCAATATTTACTTGACTTCTTTTTTTAGAAAAATTCAAGAATTTTATCAAAATATATATTCAAAAACCAAGACAATGCAATATTACTTCAGAAGGATTTAGACTTTAGACCCTTATTTTACAATTAGCGAAAAAAACGGTACTTAAAACAGAAATATGATAGCATGTTTTGAAATCACGTCTGTTATGACGCTGACTACCACCACTTGTCACGCAGCTAGTTTTTCCTCCCCTCCAGGGGGAGAGGGCGGATTTCTGAAAAATAGTAGGGAGTAGAACGCTGGGATGTTCGTCACAGGGTATAATTTCTGCATAGGTTACCCGTCAGTGCGACAAAGTGTTGTTGTGATAAATGGGAAAGGGACAGAGTGGGACAAAACCACGCGGCACAATCAGTTCCTCCCTCTACAGGAGTCGCGGATTCATCCCGAACGAAGAAGCGTGGGAAAAACGCAATCATGGCTTGTTTGATGGACCCTCGACTGTGGGATGTTTCTGTCTTCTGATCAATGCATCATTAAGCGTTTCGAATCGAAGTGAGCATCACACGCTTCTGATCACAAAGGAGGAGGATCGTTTTTTTTTTTATTCCATGTGGTGCGATTTGGAATAAAAAATCTAACCATTTTGTTAAAGTGTTATTTTATATATATACATTAAAACGATTGGATGCAAAATTACTTCTTAACTCAGGTTACAGAATAAGGATTGCAGCCACACAATTTCTATTGCTGTTATTCATATCCTGACTAGAGAAATGTAATTTAATAAATTAATTACAAAAAGCCTGAATTTAAGTTTATTGTTTATATAGATACACATAGCTGTCAACTCTACTGATTTTTGGCAATTTCAATGAAAAACATAAAAATAGTCGAAATTTTGCCAGAAAAAAGTATAATGAATTGTTTTAGTAGCTTAAACAGTAAACGAAGAAAGTTTAATTAGTTGATAAGTTTAGAAAGTTAATTAGAACTAAATGCATATTATGAACAACACTTCAAAATTCATTTCTAAGTAAATGCAAAGTTAATGTATGAAAAAATTTATACTAATAATTAAAGATTTATTTACAAATTGGATTATTTACAGACATCTTTAAGGTAGCTCTCTCCTTCACACAATCTCCTCTCTCAATTACTTGTACATCTCTCTCAACATGACATATTAAGCACTGCCATCTAGTGGCCACTCATTTTTAAGTAACATCACAGCTTGATGTTAACAATATATATATATATATATATATATATATATAT
Source organism: Latrodectus hesperus (assembly GCA_037975125.1). Classification (NCBI taxonomy): domain Eukaryota; kingdom Metazoa; phylum Arthropoda; class Arachnida; order Araneae; family Theridiidae; genus Latrodectus; species Latrodectus hesperus. Next base: position 26,505,544 of record CM075862.1, read on the forward strand.
ATATATATATATATATATATATATATATAAACTTCTACATTTTCTCTAGAAATAAGTAAACTTGAGAGACTATTGATAGAATTCAAATGAGAATAAGTTAATTTCTCACTATCGTTTTGGGTTGTGGTGTCATTAAGATGGTTTATCAAAAGTACAGTTTTATTTAATCTTTTTTTTTAATATTGTGTGGTTAAATTGATAATTTTAAACTATTCAATAGCTGACATGATTAAAATAAAACAGATTTTACACAAAAAAAGTCAAATTAGTCAATCATTCTAATAGCTGAATGATTTATGTGCAGAAAACTTGATAGCGTTAACTGAAAAAAAATGCTACACTCAGACTATATTTCGAAATCATTTAACTTTTAAGCGAGCTTTATTTTTATTTTAAAATTCCTATTTTTCGTAGATAAAATTTCTGAAGAAGTTATTTCAACTCTTGAGAGTAATTACAAAATAAAGTGAGCCAATTGGCTGTGAAGTTCTTTCAAATATTTTATTAAATACTCTGTAGAAGTTGTTTTGCATTTCTTGATTCTATTTCATCATCATTCATTTTTGAGTACCATCCGTGCACAAAAATTCTGTCTAATGACTCTGGGAAATGCAAAAGCCAGAGGTTTTTCAAATTCCTTAGGTGTTCTGTAGATGTTGTTTCACCGCGGAAGTACTGTATACGCAGGAAAACTCGTATCATAGACTGTAGGAAATGACAAACTCGTTTTTTTCCAAATGTGTTTCTAAGTCATTAAGCTTTCGATGAAAATTGTTTCACTGCAGAAGTAATATATATGCTGGTAAATTCTCATAATTTATTTTAGTAAATGAACTAACTGGTCATTTTCTAAACGTTTTAAATTCTCCAAGTAGATTAACAAGTAGATTTAAACACAAGAAAATTGGTATTGCAAACAAAGAAATGAACGAATAGATTTTATTTCAACTGTTAAGAATTCTTTGAATGAACCGTTTCTTCAATGTTCTTCCATAATTAGAATTCTGTATGAGAAGAAACTATAACGTTTCTTATCGATATAATTATATAGATATTTAACTATCTAAATATAACTATTGGCTTCAAACAACTAGCATATTGATTTTATCAGTCTGCAATTATGTTTGGAACAGGATGGATAATTTGATAGTACATACTGTTTAATATGAATTGCAAACATTGGGAAATATCCATGCCTAACACTGAAAACCATAAACAGAATCCAATTTATATTGCAAACTTATGTCATATTATATTAGTTTTTTACCATAATATATCTTAATTTAATTCTTGCAGAAAAGATTCTGCAAATAATTAAATGATTTTTCAAATGAACATTTTCTAAAATATAATAAAATCCTACTTAAGCAAATAATATGAGCTTAAAAATCTCACAGAAGTTTCAAATTCATATAATGGATTTTGTTTCTGAAAAATCACATTTCTCTGTATATTTTGCGGAATGCAAAATCGTCCTTTCACTTAATATTATTCTAAATTAGGCATTCCTCTTCTTTCTGTTAGTTTATGTATACTCGATATTTACAAAAATGTTTTTAAATATTTCTAACTATTTATTGTATAAGCAAACTGTAACTGTTAAGTCACTCAATGATCACAATCTACAAACACAAGTACTTAAATTTAAACTTACCATATAAATTTAATTATTAGTTACAATAAACCATCACCCTTAAAAGGAGCCGAATACATGAACCATTGAACGCAGACCAAAACGCTGTTTCATCAGCCATCAGTTAAAACCAAATTATTTTTCAGATTAAGTATTTAACGTTTAGGGCCACATAACTGGAACCATATAATCACTATTGGCCACAATTTTCCGTTGCAGATCAAACTTGTTTTTCCTCCTCTCCGAATTGAAAATAAACGTATTTTCCCACAATGAAGAAAAGGAAGGGTTGTCGAAATAGAAGTGATCTCAGAATTATATTCGCAACGCAGAACTCCAATGAAACCCTTTTTCTCTCATGGAACTATTTTTTAACCCTTTCTATTTCCCCTGTCAATCATGTTAGTTCCTAAAAACAGATCACCCATCGATGTTTTGCGGTTCTGTAAAATAACAATATTACCCTTAATATATATATATATATATATATATATATATATATATATATATATATATATATATATATATATATATATATATATATATATATATATATATATATATATATATATATATATATATATATATATATATATATATATATATATATATGAATATAAATATAGTTGTATATTTTAAGTTCTCATGAAAAGAATAACAATAAATACTAACATTCAATATTTTTATTTCAGTTATTATTGCTTTTTATTTATAATCTCGGTAAAATTTTTCACTAAATGCTATAAAAAATTCCCATTATTGAATAATTTACAATAATGTATTCTTTAAATGACTCTATTTTGGAATTAATTGAGATATATATTTTCTAAAATAAAGATTGATAAAAATAAAAAAATAAATTATATGTATACAAAACATTAAATAAATATATTCGTTAATAATATATCTGTTTTATTACATGAGCATTATAGTTGAGAACTTATTAGAATAATTATGAAAATTTGTGCTGATAATCGTTTAATTTTAATTGACAAAATTAAGTTTGGAAATCAAATTCCTTGCTATGAATATTAAGAAATCTGAGGTGTGATCATAACAAAAGTTTTGTTGCCATTTTGTTGTCATAATTCTTACTATTAAATCATTTCTTATGTTGGAAAATGTTCTAATACTGTAAAAATCACATGTACATACCTACATACATATATATTGTACGCAGTTATATATGCATGACATACGCAAATCTATTTCAGATATTTCTTCTTCTAGGCTAAAAATAAAGTTCAGTTTTTTCATAAATAGTCTATTTAGTTATTTAATGAACAATTTTATTTCGAAAATTTTCAAATAATTCTGTAAAGCAGATATATATCGTAAAACAACTGTTTTAAGATATTTTTCCTTTATGAAAATGTTTGCTTAAAAAGTTGTTATTCTATTCTAGAGCTCTTTAAATAATAATGTTCTTAAATCTTATAAAAACATTTCCTTTAAGCTGTTTGAAAAGGAAAATTTGGGAAATAAATGATTTTAAATTCACCAGTTTTCAGTAAATAACAAAAAATATGCATCACATAAAATGTAAAGTTTCAATTTATAAAATAGAAGGAACTACAATTATAGCTTATCTTTTGCAAGGATTTTAGTTGAACAATTTATTTTTAAAATGAAAATTATATATATATTTATTGACGGTTGTAAGTGAAATTTTCAAACACATAGTGCCATCTGTGTTTCGTCTGGTGAGTTACAAAAAGGAATTCATTGAATTTACAAAGAAATATTCTACTTTTATAGTAAAATTTCTTTATTTATACTGAAAATCAGTTAAGCTATTTATTCCATTTAATGAACACTTTTCAAAACTTGAAATTGTTCAAGGTGATCACTTTTAAGAATCTCATAAATGTATGCAACATATCAATACGAAAAATAAAACAGAATATTTACTCCTTTAAACTTCTTAATTATTAATATTAATTTATTATGGTTATATTTCAAAACATGTAAAACATTTTTGATCATTTATCTGGTCATCTTTATCTAAACTGATATACAAATTAGTTTTTTTTTAAATGCTATAAAGCAGTCAATTTCTGACGAATGGTTTACTAACGCCATCTGTAGATATAAATGGCAAATACAAGCGCTACCGAAAGATATACAAATATTACAAATTTATATAAAATTTTCAAGAAATTTTATGCATATCAAATGAGCAAATAATCTTCATTTGATTTAAACAAATGAAAAGAAATAAAGGGTTTTCTAAACTGCGTTGCTATTAACGAAGTTTACAAAAGTTTTTTATTACACTAATTTTTGCAGAAAAAAACATCAATAAAAGCAAATATAAATTTTAAAAATTATTAAGAATTTCACAAAAAAAGTAACTTAATTTAGATAATATACATAGAATTAAAATATTGAAATATTAAATATCAGTTTAATATTCGGTATATATTGAGACAGATTTTAAATATTTAAACGATTCGCATATTTATCTTACCTTTAAAAATTTATGATTATTTATACGTAAATACTCTTATGAAATTTTCTCAAATGTGGATAAAGTTCATTGGATGGAAAAAATATCAAAATTTACTCAGTTGTATACCACGTCCATAAGTACTACTAAAGTAGTAATAACATAAAGGAATCATTGCATACACACTTTAAAAATTTTAATTTTTTCTGTAAATTTAATAGTGGTTATATTTGATTATAATAAAATAAATCCTTTTCAACAGCTTTAACATTTTCACCACATATCACTTACTACAGCTTAAAAAACATGTGATTTTTGACATTTGTTTTATTTTTACGGTGAAGATAAAAATAATGAGTTATATTAAATTAATGATTATAAAATCATACATTTCTCAGTAGTCATATATATATATACTATATATATCTTCACTTTTACTTTTTTTCAAAAAATATGTAACTAATTTTTAAATGAGATGATATATTTGAGAAATTTACTTTTCTATAGTTAGTTTTTCATTCAAATGATATAAAAAATTGTTTAATTATGATAATTATAATATTTTAATTATTTTATGTTTTCCTTTTTTTAAATGAAACCCACTAATGACAAGCAGTTAGTAAATATATAAATGTGATGTAACTGATCACACGTGAAGTTAAAACTAAAGCCTCAATTAATACAAATCAAACTTCAAAATTTTTCTAAAACATTAAGAATAAATAACTGATTTTAAATGAAAAAAATATTTTTTTAAATATTTGGATAACGTGTTTAGAATTCCAAATAATATCGATAAACATTTCTTGAACTATTCAACTTCAAAAAACTTTCTGTAATTTAGGAGTATCTCTCTTTCGAAATTGAAACTTTTCAAAGAAGATAAATTTCTTGTAATCATTGCCAAGTTTCATTCCCAATTTAAATTTTGTTCCTTTTTAAATTTTTAATTCAGTATACCTTTATGCATTTATTTTGATTCGGAAGAATTCTTAAGGCAATTATATTTTATTTTTCAAAATTAAATATATACTTTTAATTGCATATTCCTTTTTACATAAACATTTTCATACAATCATAAACGTTATTAAGTTTCAGAAAGGTTAATTAATATACAACAGTAATACAATTTATCTTATTAGTTCATTCGTATATTTTCACGAGAATTACAAAACAAATAATACTTAATGTATTTAACAACATAACTAAAATAATTTTTATATATAAATAAAAATTCATATTTATGTAAGTTATAACGTTAGAGTTTTTCTTAAATTTACTAGAAACAGATTTTCGTTACATCATTTAAATACCTGAATTCTTAAGAATTATTTTTGTTTTAAGAGAACAGTTATATCAGTTTTACCTCATACATATCTCATCACATTATATGCATATGCACAACACCTAAAATTTATTGAGAATTTGAAATTTTATTCAAATTCTAAACAACAGTTTGTTGGGAATATTTTAATTTTTGTTAAATATGTATGCTTATTTTTATACATTAACACGATAATATGCAATGATGTTTAAGAAGCTTTTTTTAGTCATAATACGTAATATTGGACATAATAATGGGTTAATGAACACACACACACACACATTCGCTAAAAGGATTTGCATAACTCCTTTTCATGATTTTGAAGGATGATAGATACACATTTAAAATATTTAAAGGTATTCTACATTCTTGGCAACGTTTTTTTGTCGATTATATGTTGTTTTCAGTTTTTTCAATTAATTTCTTTTATAGAACCAGGGAAAACTGGCAATAATTTTTTATTATTCTGAAAAAACTTAAAATTCCATGCAAAGCGAAGTCGATTTATGCTTAGTTTTATTAATTAAAATGATATTTTTTCTCATTACTTATATCATTAGTTATTTCTGTCAAATACTTTTCATTAAATTTGAATTTTCCGATTAAATTTTGAATCTAAAGAATCTGTTCACGTTACAGATTTTTTTAATTAAAATTTTTTTCTATTTAAACATGAGGATTAAGAAAAGAGAAATAATTATGGAAATGTATCCAAAATTTTAAAATGTTTAATAGATATTATGTGATTACAGTGCGAAAAGGTTAGAAATCAGCAAATATATATTGTAAAAAGAGAATATAGTTTAAAATTATTGAAAAACTTATATTCAATTTTATTGTTTTTACTTTATATATATTTACTTAAAAGTACATGTTTACTTAAAATTTAATTTAAAAAAGTATGCTGTTAGTTTTATCTTTTGATACTTCTTAATTATTATTTGCTTTTATTTTATTATCCATTTCTGTATAACACTAACATCGTCTAGTGTCTATCATAAAAATTAACGAAAATGTCTAAAAAAATTGAAAGATATGGAAATATTAATTCTAAAATTATAGAGTAAAATGTATTTAAGTGAAAAACATTTTGTCATATTTAAGGTAGGAGAGTGAGATTTTAAATACTCATTCGTTGAAATAGCAAGATAAAATTTATGAATTAATGGAAAATACTGAAAGCATAAAAAATATCAATTTTCGAATAAAAATTTTCTTTCCCGTGCATTTAACAGTTAGTCTTATCTTAAATTGATAAGAAAACTAATACTTTCTTTCTTTCTTTCAAGTATTCATCAGATACTGTTTTTTACATAACACGTAAGTGAATGTAATTAAATTAAAACGCTGTCTTTATGTTTCTGTACACAATCTGCACTTATTTTAGAGTACACTGCATAGAATTTATTAATCATTGTTGATTCCATACAAATATCATTTTGTATTGATTCAACAATGGTTGATAAACTCTAACTGAATTTTTTAACCTTATATGATGTTTTTAAGACTGTCATGCTAGTTCGTCAGTTTGATGATGCGAAACACTCTGCCCAATGCATTGTCTCATCGAATAAAAATATATTAAATATTTACATGCGTTTATTACAGCAGGTGCTACCATTTACGAATTTAAAGGAAAAATACACTTCAAAAAGCTTTAGTTTCAGTTCATTTCATAAATTTCCATATGGTACTAAAAATGTACAAGGGCAGGCATGTGATACGTATCATGTGATTCATATGTGATACATATGATATTATTGTGATACATCTTGTGATATATATGTGATACATGTGATACATATGTAATACGTATCGACAGTTTCGATTATTTTATCTGGATGTAAGTCATTCAAAATTAAAACTCATATTCAAGAACGAAAAGATAAATTCATTTTTATAATAAAAATTTACATAATTCTATAATTTAAAAATTTTATGTAAATCTATTTATAAATAAATTTTTAAAAATCTGTTTCTTACTTAGTTCATTTCAGTTTTTTCTACTATACTATCAAAATACTTTCTCCATATTAATAGAAGTTTCGATTTTTTTTTTTTTGCAATCAATAACTGTTTTATTTAAAGTGAATTTTATTTGTATAGTTAATGGAACACACACGCAGTCATTATTTGTAACTTTGACTAAAAATCTTATATATATGCTTATTTATCATCAATATTTTTAATTAATACTAAATTTAGATATCATCAGATTTTTGATATCATCATGGTGGAAGTCTTGGTGTACCCGATGCGTGTTTGATGATGGATCGACAAAATTTAATAATGCAAGCAATATGAAAATTAGTAAATAGAAATCATATTTAATGATTGTTTATTAAATATGATTTTTCATAAAGAAAAAATCATAAAGTAAACAAAAAACATAAAAAATAATTTAAAAAGTATTTGCATTTGGCTTTCAATTTTACTTTTCAATAAGTTTAAAAAATACTTCATTTTTAATTACGATCTTCACCTTAATGTATGTATTTAGTGGTTCGGAATCTTATTTAATCTGAGAAATTAAAACAAATAAAGATAATTCTTATTAAAATTTGCAAAAGATTTAAGATTTTCAAGTTTAAAGAAATTCATTACCACCAATTTAGATTTGAGGATAGAACTAGAAAATAACAAAATCATGACCAGAGAAAAATGATAAACATTGTGTGATAAAGTGATAGTATCGTGATTTATCACAAACCGTGAGAATATTAGAACTCGACCAACAACAAAAAACCTCTCAAGGCAATTACGATTGTGATTACAAGCGATACATCTCTATCGTTTTGATAATCAAATAAATTTTCCCATGACGTGGAAAACACGGAACCAGCCAAAAACCAGAGGGTGAAAAGTAGGTGATACTCCTCACGAATGAAATACAATTGCATCTAACTTCATCAAATTTCATCGAGGGTATCAGACCGCATCCGCTTGTTATGCGTTGCTCAATCTCATTCCTCCCCCAAATACTTTATTACCCTTGTTCGACATCCCCTTCTTTACAGCGATCTCCCCCTGATAGAGTGGAGTGTGAGAGAAGATTTCGACTCCACGCGTCACGCTTTTCATTTTAAATAGAATTCGAATCACGACGATTAACTTACTCACTGGTACCAGCCCCAATTTTTTACGGTCCTGATGCAAGGTCTGGTTATGATGAGGGGTGGGATGTAAGTTTACGTGTCCATTTAAATTGACATGGAACGTATTTGTGATGGTACATCCAATCAAGACTCATTGATATCGGCACGCGTACCCCTGGGAATGGGGTGGTCCTAGAAACGAAGAGACCACGGATGGCTGGACATGTGACCCGACAGGAAGCGGAGCATCCAACCGCTTCGGTGGTGATCAAGGGTTATATGACATGACACCCGTTTTTGTAAGGGGGATAAATGGCGATTCTCTGATGAATTGGAAAGAGAGAATTCTGTTTCTTCTTTCTTTGTAATTAGTTTACTCAATTGAGCATTTTGCATCCCTTTTATTTCCAGCATGATTACTTGCATATTCAAACATTTATAAACTCTTTTTAGTTAATGATTCATAAAAGCAGTTAATTTTTTTTCTCTTTCTTCGGTTCTTCGAAAGTAATAGGGTAAGATTGACTAAAAAAAAAACCTAATAGCCCTAAAAACAATGCTGTTAGATTCCATTTTTGAAAATCCTATGAGAAGTTGAATAAGATTAATATCTTCAGCTGTTGAACGACACTGAAAATGACCTAATTATCTTGAAGATTATGAATTAGAGATAAGTTTCCATCGGTAGAAAACCCTGGAAAACGTGTAGTTGAACCAGTTTAGGTTTGTGAAAAAATGCACTTTCAAACAAGAACATTCTTTTTTTTAAGGTTTTTCACAAATGATTTTTATGAAAGTTATAAGAAAGATATTACCAACTAACTCCACTTTAAAGCTCATTAAACGGACAACAAATATAATGAAAAATATTGGTATTTTTTTTCAAATCAAAAGCATCGACAAAGAAACAAGCATTTTAATTTCATATTGTCCTTATGATAAAATGATATTTATTAATATGATATTTGGTATCATAAATGATAGTGCATATGATTAGTTAAAAAAAGATGTCAATTACTTAGTTTTAAAAGTTTTCAAACTTGAAATAAAGAAACAAAAATTTAAGCTGTAATTTCTTATTTTCTTTGCATTATTGCGTTATTTCTTCACTTTTAAATTCTTTCTGCACAGGAAATTAAAAAAAATATATTGCGGAATGATAGAAAAATTAAAATAATTCTAAAAAGATTTACCTTAATTATTTAATTATTGTTTGTAATTATTATTAAAATATGGTTATGATAGTTAAAACTTTTCACGGTAAAATATTTTTTGGTCAAGTTTTAATTCTCATACTAAATATTAATTTTTCATTAACTATTATCAAAACTAAATTATTATTTAATTATTTTTAGGTTATTTTAAATCTTTTTTCTTTTCCAATTCAGGAATTTACAACAAATTATTAAAAATATTTTTTCAATTGAATATTATTCTTATAAAAATGTTGCCATTATTAATACCTTAATCTTCAATAAACATTACATTCGGAATCAAATGAATTAATCTGAAAATCACACCTTCGTGCAAAAACGGCATTATTATACATATTAGAAATGGCAATGCCTTTAATTTAGTAACAGTTCGTGAGACAACTGCACTCCTTCAAGTTAAAGTCCATTTCCTGGAACGACGCCATTTTGGCGATAGTCGAGGTTGACTTGACAGATTATAATTTTTTCCCCTCTCCTCTTTAAAAAAAGATATTTTGTTTCTTTTTTTACTGATAAAATACTAAAATACTTTTTGTCAAATAACAGGCATATTAAGCCGATAGTTTTAAGTCCAAAATGTCAGTTTTATTCAGTCATCTTCATTTTCGTTCACTGAATAGCAAACAATGTTAGGTATTGTTAGGCAAGATTGGATATTTTAACCTTCATGGTACTCTGGTTAAACGAAAGACGCAACCCTACTGACTTAAATTCGCATAGTCAACGGCATAGCCAGCTTGGCTTGTCCAATTGTCATAAGCAACAACAGATATTTTGAATAACAAAAATACTAGAGGGTAACGCATTATCTTGCACACATAATAAATATTTCAAAAGTATTTTTATTACATTGATTTGTAACATGAAATATCTTATAACTGAAATATTTAATATTATTAAAACGGACTCCTTTTTATCCAACGTAAATTATGTGAATGTAAACGCTATTTATATGTAAATATTTATGAGCTAGTTGATATTTTTTATTTATCTAACATGAATAATGTGCAGAATCACATCGGATGTTGTAGTTTGAAGATGCACATTTTCGAAAATCGAATTTTCGTTATTTTCGTCAAACGCTGCAGAATTCTAAATACGAATTTTAAATTTTGTGGTGGGATATATTTGCGTGAGGAAAGAATAAGGAGTCTTACTATGAACCAAATTTTTATTTTCATACAGAAAATATAAAGCAAAACTTAAAAATCAAGTGATTCACTAACACAAATAAAAGTTTATAATTTCGTAAAATTGTATCTTTAAGAAAATTTAAAAATAAAAAATAAATGAAGAGGGTTTCGAAATACTTTACACACAACAGAATTGTCTCAGATCATTTTTTAAATATTTACAAGAAACAAATGTTTCTTTGATTCTAATGTTATTTATCAATTTCTATTAAAAGATAAGGGATAGGAAATATTAAAAACAATATTTAGAAGATACAAGTACTATACCAATTTCTATGTACATATTCAAGGAACTACGACGAACAAAATTCTTTGAGCCAACCTAAAAACTGTATGCTATTAATTTCAAGTCTGTTCTTACAATTACTTTGATAATAACACTGTACAGAAATCATTTGATGCTATTATGATATCATTGACAAGCGTATTCTTTTTTGGCTTATCATCACTTTTGGTGTAAACACGCGTCTTAGAGCAGATGGTTCCACGTTTGATTATTGGTGAGCAAAGACAGAAAGGTGTGGCTTTTCTATTTTCTGCAAGCGTTTCTGTCAGCATTGGTGCTTAAGTTATTAAGCTTCTCTGGAAAAGATTAAGGCTCTTTGTAAAGCTTATGAATAACTGCTGTGGAATAACTTCGTAATGACTCTTCATAAGTAGTGGCAAAACTTTTCTTGTATTTAAAATTGGAAAAGCTTATAAAACTTCCAAGCACGTATTCCGACATACTTGCACGTGAAAGGTTGAACCAATTTTTTCCATTTCTAAATAATGACTGCAGAAAGCCTGATTCTACAATTAGGTCAATCCTGGAAAATGCTTGGAAGTTTTCTAAGTATCCTTGCGATACGTGAATGCGATCGAAGGTAAGTTGTCCCTTGCGATACGTGAATACTGCCCACTATATATGAATAATTTTTCACACAATTGAAAAATGAAGTGGACGCTTAATTCCTTTCTTACCATGTAATTTTCAGCTAGCTATTAGAATTTTCGCTACGTTGTGCTACAACTTGTTATTTGAATCTCACCATGACCATGTGATAGGATCATGCTATTTAAAATAGATGGTCCAGGATTCAATCCCAGCCGCTACTGAATAATATGAAATGGTGTTGTGTTTTTTCTTTCTGGATATTCTACGGTAGGGTTGGGTGCTTGGGAGTTTTCCAGGTTTTCTATATTGAGTTTATGAATATTATCTATCTATCTTCTTGAAAAAGCTAAATCTTAATAAAGTTAAGTTCCTTACAACAACCTTCTTCTATTGGGATTTTCATTACGTGGAGTCATACTCATTTTTCAAAATATATTTAAATTATATAATAGCATTTTTTGTTAGTTATAGAAGTAATTTTTAGAATTTTTATATAGAAGTAATAGAAGTATTTAGTTTTTATAGATCATATATATATTGCTATATTACTTATTCAGATAAATGATCTGTACTAGCATTCAAACTAAGGTTCTTCATTGTTAAGCTACTCGGGTTATTAAGCTATTCAGATTTTACTTTTTTTAAAGTATAAAATTATGTTTGATATCTTATCATAGTTTAATCTTAAAAATATGAAACGTAGTTTGGCCTTTTCCCATTTATTTCGTTATTCTGTGCTTATAAATATACTTCGGCATAAATAATCATTTGTCATTATTAAAGACATTTGGTAAAAAAGAACGAGAAATTAATAGTTTTTTTAGAAAATGTAATAAAGATAAATATCCGCCAAGAACATGGCTACATTTCTTTAACTAGATGTTTTAAGATAGTTTTATCAATTAATGAGAGAAGATACTGATAGAAATTCTCGCTATTAATTTGAATTTAAGTACGAAAAAAATCTACAATCTCTATGGAAAAAATGATTTAATCGGACATCTGACACTATATTTCCTGCTGCTGTTAACATGTGTTGTTTCACTCACATCGCGATAACGCAAACGAATAAATATGAAATGTCTTTTTAAAACACATTGCACAAAATATATTAGTAGTAGGATAATAAAATTCGTAAGAATTTCCCTATGATTATCTGTACCAATTGTATTCAACCCATCTAGAAGCTATATTTTACCAAGAAAAATAAAGGTCGATGATGTACACGAAACCATGTGTTTAAAATATCTCAAAATAATAATTACATTAATAATAATCATATCAACAAAAAATAAGTATTGGTATTCATATTCACCAGTACCTGTGAAAATTTTATTCATTTTGAATTTAAGGTAGGCAAAATTACATTGAAAAGCAAACTACAAAAATGATAATATTTAAAATACGTTGTTGTTGTGTTGTGGCTTATCCTTCCTGGTTACAGCAACATCAAACCAGGTCCATGAGTCCGAAATCTTTCAAACAATGGAACACAGCTTCAGGGCTAGTGAATAGCTAGCATTTATTTAAACCATGTAGGCAGGAGCAGCTTGAGTCTCATTTCATTTTGGACACAGAGGATAAACTTTGTGGCCCGTCACATGACACTGTAAGCAAGTGTGTCCAGTTAGAATCTCACGTGAGTTGGTTGATCGAGTCTGTTGATAACCTGAATCAGAACAGCACCAGAGCAATTTCCCGCATACCATTCAATCCGGGGGGCTCTCCTCCAAAACGAACAGATATATTTCCTGACTTAAGTGGAGATCTCTTAAAAATCTAAGGTAGCCACCATGAGTAGTAACCGTACGGCAGCCCTCTTTTGCCAGACTATGAGCAATTTCATTATCGTATATGTCCACATGCACTGAAAGGTGATCTTACATTGGCAATCAAGCGATTCAAAAGCTGGATGATATTCCTTGTAATTCGGTCCCCATACCTCCACCATTCAGATAAATGGTGAATAGAGCTACGACTGTCACTCAAAATCCAAATATTAGTGCAAATACTCTCAGATATGCAAACTTTCAAAGCCTCCATAATAGCTTTTAGTTCTGCATGGAACACCGAGCAATTTTCAGGATTCCTTACGCAGAAATCAATGCCGTTCTCCTTTTTAACAAAAAATCCACTAACCAAAATAACGCCTTCACCTATGCGGCTGTCAGTACAGATCTGTAATGCATCACAAGGAATTGTATTGATAGTCTTCCAAGCAAGCTGTCTAAAATATTCAGGATGATGTATGTCCTTGTTAGTATATGAGGTCAATTTGGTTTTGAAAAAGACGGGAACATATATGAATCAGTAAAATACATATCACAAGCTAATGAGGCGTATTCTACTTCATTATGCAGCCAACCCTCACTTTCAGCATGACAAAGCGGACTTTCTTTCTTAAGGCTGGGATTATTGCTCCAAGTGCGCACATAACTAGAAGTTCGGTAATAGTCACTGAAATTGATGAGTTTGACAAAGTATTTAGCCAAGAGGTATTTTCCACGTAGTCTGAAAATAGTTTCCCAGATATATTATGTTGTATAGAAGCCAGCTGTATACAACACAATATGTCTGGGCAACTATTACGAAGGCAGTGATGATTCTGTCAGCAGAGAGTTGGACCTTTTCTAGTCTATCAAGGTTTTTTCTTCTAGCAACCTGATAGACCTGTGCACCGTATTCAAGAGTGGGACGAATAAGGGCAATGTAAATATTTCAAAGGGTCTGAGCATTCACTCATCAGTCTTTACCATAAGCGTATTTCAAAATTTTCAGTCGCTGTTTTCCCTTGAGAACCAAGTTGCTTATATGGGGATAATCAAGAATCTCCTGATCTAGGATGAATCCTACATACTTGGGATGATTTTCCAATTCAAACGTCTACCCAGTAAATAAATTTCAGTCTCATAGTTATAAAGGTGTCTATTGGAGGTAAAAATACTTGTAGCAGACTTTGAGAGATTAAAAATGATTTTATGCTCCGCAACAAGCTCTTCTAGCCAAAGGGGGAAAGAATTTAACATTATTCTGAGCAGTAATAGGGTTTGCATTGCTATTCCAGTTTATTACATAGTCATCCTATAATTCCATTTAGTGATCAGAATTTGCCTCAGCCTCAATTCCAGCAATAAATAGAGGAAACAAAGTAGGGCTGAGAACAGATCCCTGTGGGATACCTTGGCTCAGTCTAAATTTTCCTAACACGGTGTCTCGAAACTTCACTCCATTGTACCTGGCCTTCAAGAAGTCAGCAATCCAAGGCAGAATTCTTAGCTTAAAAGAACTGTAAATTTTACGAAACAAGTTTGTACTATCAGATCTTGTCAAAAGCCTATTTAAAATATAATACACCAAAAAGGAAATCGGGTTAACGGATTGCTCGACCAAATATATAAGATTTTTTTCTATTTTTAAAGAGAGAATTAAAATCTGAGTATTGAGAGAATTTCTTATTCTGGAACTCCATTATCTCTCAACACATCTTTCGATTGCAGAGCATTTCAATTTTAATATTAACTATTTTTATGTCTCATGAATAACTTTCTAAATATATTTATTAATTTTAAAGACTTCAGAAGGATTTTGTATGAACAATAATTTTTAAGCTTATTTTATCATATACGGATTGATCAAAAATTCTAGTCTCACACATTTTAAGCAAGAGTAAATTTTAAAAATTACCGGATTGGTTTGAATAATCAAAATAAAAAATTCATATTATCAAGATCATTTTTATCATCATTATAATGTCATAATAAATAAAGATTATCTTCTATCTAATTTTATTTGGATCTTAGCAGAACCACACCCTTGGTGCACATGATTTTGTTTGGCGATAATTGTGATCTGCGCCAATCTCAGTAACTCTACTTCGAAACACTTGATATAGTAAACAAAACTATTTCTGGAATTTTTTTCTAGTTTGGCGCTTTTCTACAGTTAGTCGCCAAGGATATGGGCTCTCCTAGGATTTTACCCTAATTTTTAACAGTGAAGAGAGTTGTCATTTTCACAAAAACGAAGAGAATGTCTTAAGTATTTTCTACAAATCCATCAAGAAATGTCAAATGTAAGCAAAATAAATTATGCATCAATATAGCCTTAATCATTTTGGAACCTCTTAGTATGTTAGTGAGTTGATATCATGGGTTCTTTTCTTCATTGAGTAATCGTAAATCTTAAGTAAAATATTTATGTAACTATACGGTTTTGCTGAGATAATGGTAAGATTTAAAATGTTCTGCAAAATTCTGGTTAATATGTGAATGTCTTACGAACACTTTTCATCGAATAATGTCAAATCCTGATATGATATTCTAAAGCTTCTTAAATATGTGCATTTGTCAGTCTTTTTGAATAACAAACTAAATGGAATATTCGTATCACAATTCCTTAAAATTTTGATTTTTATTTCTCGATTTAGTTTTTATTTTCCTATTCGTAAGAAAGGTTTCAATTGATACCACAATATTTGAATTCCGATTAACTTAGGAAAATGATACCTTTTTCTTAAATTTATTATTTACACAAAAATGAAAATGATTAAAAAAATTAATTTTTTTTTGAACTTACTAGAAATCTCTTTTTTATATAAAAGTTTTTTTGGTGTAAATATAATTCTCTCTTTAACATATAAACAAATACTCAACTATTTTACACTAACTCTCGATTGTATAAGAGTGATATTTAAGTATGACAATGTGAATCACTGTTTTCTTTGGTAATTACTCATTAAAAGTAATAAATAACTTTAAAGTAAAATTAACTTTAGAGTAATTTATAAAATATCAAAACATAATCTAAGTATTGAAATATATTTGATGCAGTATAATGTAATGTGATAAAAGAAGAACAAATAAACTCTATACACCAGTTTATTTTTACTAAAATTCATCTACATAATAATATAGAGTAAAATGAAAAATTTCCGAAAATCTAAAATTTTGTGACTGATTTATCGACAAATAACTCCATCTGAAATCTGTACCTTCGATATTCATAATTTATAAAATAGCTAAAAAATGTTAAGATTTGATAAGCGGATCTATTTATAATGTAGCGAAAACTATTTGTAACATTAATACATTTTATTTATTTTAGCCATCATGATCATGATATAAATGTTTTAAAATAAGTTTAAAAAATCACATAACAATCAATTAATTTCTATAATTTTTATTTTGAGAATTAATAGTCTAATGTGGCAGCCCATTTAACAATTTTGAAATATCTCATTCAATAACTTACAATCAACATTTTTGTAAGTATTTATGATGTATCTTACAATATTTTCATTAATAGCAATATTAAGTAATAATCTCTCCCTCTATTACATAAATAATATATTTATACGTTTTAAATAAATGCAATGCGCATTAAGAAACAGTAAATATTCTAAATTTTCCGACGAATATCCTATTAAGCTTAAATAACATAAAAAAATTTTAATAACCGTTTTAGAAGAATTTTCATATATTTTTTAAGAATTTCAAAATAAATTTTAGATTTTTTTTTACTTTTATGTTTCAAATTATAAATATAATGAAACTGAAGTAGTAAAGTAATCAATTAATTATTTTATATTACAAATTATAAAAATAATAAAATTAAGATAGTAAAATAATCACAATTAATTATCATTAACAATATTAATATATAGTTTTTTGTGCAGAAACTACAAATACTCATTCTTATTTTGCAATAATTTTTTCTTTCATAAATTCAGCTATTTATTAACTAAATAAAATGATAAATTATATCTGTTTCGAAGTCAGAAAAGTTTCATAATATATTTAGAGATTTTTTTTAAACTGTAGCCACTAAAAGCTGATTTTGAAAAATATTAAAAAATTAATGATACAATTTTATCCATAAATTATATCTTGCAAATTAAATACCATTTTTCACTCATTTATTGAAAAAAAACATAAAAAAGTAAAATGATACTTGTGCCAAATGAAAGTTATCTCTAAAATATGGACTTTCTAATGATTTACATGACGTTTTTGCAGAAATATATACATTTTATTTCCCAAATGTGATTATATTTCGAGAACTAAAAACTTTCTGGGTTTTTTTTTCCATTTTTATCGATCTTATAATTAATCAAAACTTTACCGGAAATATACAATTTATTTCTGAAACGATTGAAGACACAGTAATTCACGTTTATATTTTCTGCTTGGAAAAAATATTGATCCACTAGAATTAACTGAAAAATTCAAAAATCCATATTGTTATCAACTAGATTAATATATATTTTACAAATTTGGCAAATAAAATTCTTTTCCCACCAAAATAGAATATTATCGACTATTTCATTCGGAGCGAATTCGAAAATCTTCAAAAATATTCTTTTTTCTTCCTATAAAACTATATCATTTGCATTTTAAACATTGAATATTTTTAGATATATGTAAAACCAAACAACATAATCCTTTCCACTTCCTATGTCAGACATTTTTTGGGAAAGGTGCTGCCCCCTGGCGGCTGTCGACAAGTTTCGTGTTCGAAAAGCAAGCGAACAAGATAACTCGAACAAAGGGATCCCAAAAATTATTTTTTCCTCTTTTTTTATTCTTTCTACTTTTCCCATTTCGGTTATTTTTAAATTAAAGCTACGAAAGATTGAAAAAAAACTAATAAAAAGTAAAGAAAGTATGACCCCGCAGTTTTAGTTTGTTTTTATAAGACTCGCCTAGAATATTGGAAAAATCTGACATAAAGTTAATTACAAAGAGCTGCCGTAGCGCCCTCTCACAAGACCTTGTAATCGTTCATCACATTTTTTTTCTTTCAACGCTTGATGACATTAACATCGGAGTTTCGCTTTTGTTCTACATGCGTTAAATCGAGCGTTCCGATAATATGACAAAAAATTTATAATTCATTTATATTTTTTCTTTACCTAAATTCTTTGTATGAAAGGGGAATAAATTTTCATTAGAAACCTTAATTAAACTTAGTAATGGGGAAAAGGGTTAAAGTTTTCTTTTGATACAGTCAGCAGGAATTTCTTTAATATGCTGTTTTCAATATTTTGTTTTGTCAACTTAGTTAAAAGTTTTAAAAATCATTTAACATTGTAAATTACTTATGAAATTACTTTTTAACCAATAAATTATAAAGTAAAAGTTCCGTTAAATTTAAAATTACTAATTACTAAAAAATAACACAAAGAAATAGAATTTAACTCGTTGAAAAGAAATACATTTAAATTCAAATTTAAATAGCAACGTTTACAAAATAAAAAAGTGAACTACTTTTGTGTACTGAAGACAACATTCGTATTTTTAAATAAAAACTATAGTTATATTTATAAATGTGCATCCATAATATTGGGAACATATAAACGCATATAAGGTTACAATTGTTATAAAATAAAAATGCATTGAATTCAATCAAATTAATCTATCATATTACTTTTAACTAATATAAAAGCTAAATATTTTAAGATATAATTTTTTTCATAATTATTTATACAACAAAATGTACTTATTTGCTTAGTTCCTTTATTTCAAGGTTTACTGTTTGTGCATGAGCGTTCTTTCATAATCAATGCTCCTATGGTTTGGGATGGATGTTGCATTTGTGTTTTCTGCATGACATTTAGCAAGTGCTGAGTATTTTACAAGCGTTTTTTCATGTAGCAAACACATCAATAAATGCATTCATATGTGATAAATGTTTTTAGAATGGAGCAAGTCCAAATGTCTTACATTTCATTTATGGATTGTCCACAGTGTCTGTATGATTGATTATAAAATATCGATTCAGTGATTTATTAAGAAACTATGTAGTGTGGTGGCTTCTGCATAACTGTTTTAGAACATTACTTAGAATAAACACAAAGTTCTTATTTATAATTGTATCAGATATGAAATTGCAATAAGAAAATAAATAATATATCATCTGTTGTGTAATTTGCAATTATTTTTGCACTAAATAAACGCTCATCACACTTACAGGAACACCAACTTAATTTAGTTTCACTTAAATTTACACACACATATATATAAATCATATATAAATAATTTTTTTAATTTATTATAAATAAGTTTTGTTAACATAAGCAATTTATATATTAAATCATGGACATAGTTATTAAGTATAACCAAAGGTCTTGAAAGGAAACCAGTTCAACAGTAAGCATTATAAAAAGGACAAAAAATATTAAGAATAACTTACTTAGAGAAGTTTATTCTCTCTGAAAGATTATTCTAAATATTTCCAATTCAACGCTATGATGTATGAAGGAGGTAAAAAATATAACTTTTGACAATTTACTCAAAAAGCTTACTTTTGACAATTTACTCAGAAAGTTAAGTAAGTCAATATTTAAATGAATTGGTTAAATTTTCAAAATTAAAAGCTCTTGATTGTAAATGTACTAGATAAAAGAAAAAATCATTATAGAAAACTTTATATTTCACTTAAAAAGTAAAAAAAAAATTTTGACGATTTCATCAATTAAATTTTTATGCAATATTTTTTTTCTATTAGAAACTAATCATATCTAATTCAAATTTATATATTAATTACAAATGATTAATAATCTAAAAGCAAAGTACTTAGTTAATAAATTTGCAATTACAGAATGAACTTTGTAAATGTATTTTTTTAATAAATTATAATAAATTGCTGATATAGATGTATTAATATAAATATTTCTAACAGAAGTGCATCTCTGTATGTCCTTTTGGAATTAATTCTTCCTACAGTACTTATTTAAAATTTCGTTACGTATATTAGTATGAGTCGTCCAAACTATAAAACATGCAATCGTGAGTTGTTCTTAAATAGAATTTATGGAACCACATCTAATACATACCTAAGTTAAGAAGCCATATTTATTACAAAAGTTAAGCATTTCAAAAAATAGAAATGTCATGTATCGATACTCTCTCTCTATGTCTTTAAGAAATACTTGAACTTAAATGTTTATAAACTATAATGATAAGCATGTGTAAATATACACATGATACATAATAAAGATACACACAATTGCGAATGAAATAAAGTGAGACATAAATGGAGATATAACATTAGCAACACTGTCTTTGACCAATATAATTGTTAAACGTGAAATATTTAGTTATGATTCATACAATAATTTACAAAATAATGTTAAGCTGTAGTGGTATTTAAACAAGAGCAAAACTGAGAAATATTTCCTATACATAAAAAATATGGTTATACGAAAGATATTTATTGCGACTCGAAAGAATATAAATAAAATCAAAGCTTAAGTGGGGCGTTTCACCTATTACGCTGCAAGTAATATATATATACACACAAAACATACTCCAAATTAGTTTGAGTTTTGTCTTATTCGCCTTAAGTTTTGCATAACGGTTAAGTAAGGACCACTTAAAGAAACAGGAAATTGCTTGACGATTGGTTCACAACCATATTTTAATATTTAGTAATTAGTATTTTGATATGATTATAACAATTCATTTATGTATTAATTAGTATTTTAATATTGTAATTTACATTTAATACAGCCTAATTTCTATAATAATAGCCTAATACCTATATTTAATACAGCCATTCTATCAAATAATTTGATTCAGTTGAGTTTTATTAAAAATTTCCTGTTTTATTTCCCCGTAAAATTTGACATTAAAATTCATATCGACTAACTTTATTTTGTAGAATATTTTCTATCTTTTAATTTATATACATAACTACATAAAAAAAATAATTTGGAAAATACAATTATCATTTTAGAAATTTAGTTTTAAAATACAATCATGTGGGTTTTTAATTGTAACTTTTTCATCTACCTTTCTTTATATAAGTTAATCTTATTATTATATTGTTACTTATATAAAATGTACAAAATTAATTTTTTGTACATTTTAATCAACAATTATTAATTAAAATTTCGATTCATTTCAATAAAATATTGAATTTTTGATGCAAAACGCACCAGTATACTTACCAGTCTTGATATTTATTTTCCTCAATCTTAGTGTTTAAATTTTTTTATTAGAAAATATTTATTATTTCTAATAAAAACATTTACTCTTTTTATTTAGAAAATAATGAAACTAATTTATTTATGAAATAATTATCTAATATATTACTAATTTTGCAGAATTATCAATCTTTTTATCAATTATCAATTCACCTAACAAAGAGTAACATTTTAATTTGTAGACTATTTTGAAATTTTCCACAATTTAAGTTCCATTTAAAATGTCACTTAGTACATTTTTATCGTAAATTTTTTTTCATATTCTAAAATAAAAGCTTAATTTATTTACTTCTGTGTGTGATACATTAAATTCCTCTTTAAGATTTCAAATTTTCTCGATAATTTTTATATTAAGTAGGTCAATGTAAGTTGGATTAACTTTCCACTTGAAATTATTTCATACATATTTTAAAAGTAAAAATGTTAGCTTTCAAAAAATATTTTGTAATTTAAATTAACTTCTTAGTTTAGAGTTTCTTTTTATAACAATGATAATGATAATGATAAAACTATTTTTAACAAAATAATATATACGTGGTGAAGTGCTAAGTTTTAAATGATTTCTATGTATCTAGGAATAAATTAGGCAATTAATAAAACGTGAGAAAATAAATAAGCTTATAAGGGCGCCAATTGTAGCAACCTCTTCGAAATTTATCGCCAAATTTTTCCTGTATAGTGAAGCAAAAGCGAGGGTCGCTTGAACATCCGGAAGTGCGTTTTGTGCTCTGGTTCGTACGAAGTATATATATCGTGACACGAAATAGCGGGGAGCAGAAAATGACACAGGCCTCTACAATGCATAAAAGAAGAAAAAAATGGCAAAAATAAATTATTTTTCATCGACCTTCAATATCGGATATAGCTAGGCTTTTGTGACGTGTATTAACGAGCTGGCGTTATCGTCTGCACTTGCCGTTCTGAAAGTAGCAAAGCGGGGTAAAAATTTTATCGTCTGACAGTGTGTTTCTCCACCCTCTTTTATTTAATTTTTTTTAGGACACTTTTTCTCTTTTCTTTTTGTTCTTCATAAAACTCGATAATGTCTGTTTCTTTTCAAACATATTTTAATTCCTTTATTATTTTTTTCATTAATTCACTGTTTTTAAATTGTAAAGAAAAAAGTGCACAGTACTGGAATAGATTTTTTTTTAAAGTCACTTCTTTAATTTTATTTTCTATTGTTATATTCTTCCCCCAATTTTTTTTTTCTTTTTAAAGCAACCAAATATATGTTTTGTCTAAATTTCAGGAAGGAAAAATCTAAGCAAGTAAAAAATAATTTTGTCGTGTTTGCAATTATTTTTGTAATTTAAAAAATAATTTGCTTTTGCAAGCTTCTTAAAAACAAGTTTTTTTTACTTCATGTAGTAGTTGTCCAAAAAGACTAGCACACTTCAAATATATTACTTTAATTGCAAAAAAACAATAAAATATGAATATTAATCTATTTTTATTTAACTTTTGATAGTTTTATTTGGTATAAAAAAATTTTCTACGCAGAGATTACAGTGGTTTGGTTTAAAGATTTTAATAACTGAGGTTTTCTAGGTATTCTTACACTATTATAATGTTTTTAAAGAATTAACATTTTTCTTCAAAATATTCAGATATTCCCACTTTGTACCATGTATTATTAGGTATGATAAAATTTTCAAAACAATTTCAATAGTTCAAAAAAGCATAATAACTTTGAAATACTTTATTCTTATATTTGAAATACTTACTAAAATCATTATTTTTTACTACAAACATTTTTATCATAAAATTAATAAAAAATAAATGAAAAATTATTAGCATTTCTGAAAGTCGCATATTTATTAAAATTATTATAAATAAAGAACAACTTTATTTTAACCCATTTATTGATAAAAATTTCCGATCGAAATATTTTCTAAATATTATATCCAAATTATATAATAGAAAAAGTAGTAACATTTAATTACTAAAATATAAATAGCATAGTGGTTAAAATATATATGCGATATAATGGAATAAAATAAACTTCAATTTAATTTCTTGATGGAATTCATAGACCTGACTTCTAGATTTATTTGTAAATTTTGAATTCTGAATTCTTACATATTCAGGACGAAGTTATAGTTAAAAATTAGGCAACAATAATAGTTAAAAAGTACAAATGGAAGCTTTAATTCTTATTTATTGAGAATGAAGCAAATATATATTTCCTAACTGTTATGATATTCTGATCTTTTCTATTTTTTTGTCATTTTGATCACTGATCAGTCTCCTAACTGCTCACAACTATCTTAAGGCAAATTTAATGTCTCGATATCAGCGCATGTTACGAGATAAATATTCCAGGAAGCGGATACAACCTCGTTCGAAAACTTTTGGAACAAAACTCCAATTTTCTACTCATTTTCAAAATGTTTTCTAAGAACAGTTACACAGTTCATATGTAGGTTTTACTGCTAAACCTCAACTCAGAAAAGACAACATCGTAAATTTTAAAACTTAGGAACTGTTGAATCCATGTGTCGGTATCTTAGAGCGGTGAATTGCTTGGTATGAAACAATAACTTCGACAAGTGTGGTTGCTTCTGCTCGCCAGCGTGTTTTATAACTTAATAACACACTCTTAATTCATTATATCATGACGAGATAGTGATGATAGGCTAACCCCTCTGGTCTGTTTGATGAAGCATATGGCAAGAGCGGGGTGGCCGATAACATCACTCAGCGGGAGGGAGGGTGGACGCTCCATCGAAATCGTTTTCAATTAGGGCGCGAGTGTTGGGTAATAATCCTCATATCTCTCTCTACGGTCTTGTTGACAAGAGAGAGGTTTGACTTATCTACTTTATAGGTGGTGGGGGAAAGCAGAATGACGCTTTTAAATATCTGATGGATGAGGGAGTGTCAGGACCCCCAATGTCCAAGCCGTAAAATTATTTTTGATGCGTAAAATAGAAAAGCACTTAGAACAACGAAAATATTGCCTCATCAAAGTAAATCCAATCATTATATATAGATCAACATCAAAGTTACCATATTTAAGGATTATTTTAAGAAAATTAGATACATTAGACACATTGAAAATTTATCCAATTTAATTTTTAACAATTGTAAGTAAATTTCGCTGTAGAGTATATTTATACAACATTACATTCGCTTATGCCTAAAAAGGACATTTTATAGAAATAATAATTATGAGAGTAGAATTAAAATTATCCCTTATATGACACAAAATGATAACAAAGTGATTTTTTTATTCATTAAAATGACAATGGTAGTCATAGAGTCCCAACATAGTAATTAGATCTTTAAGTATATATTATATAATAAAGTTAAAATTAGGATTTGCTTATTTATAGAGATAATAAGTTATTATTGCCGTATTACAATGGTTCATGAACCAAAATTCTAGTTGATGGTTTGATAATAAAAAATAAGATTTCTTGAAAACAACAGCCACATTGTTTAGATTTTACACATGTGAAGGATAAATAATTTAATAGTGTAAATTATTTTATTACTGATTCAATAATTAAGCTTTTCGTTCAGAGTAATTAAAGAATTA
Source organism: Latrodectus hesperus (assembly GCA_037975125.1). Lineage (NCBI taxonomy): Eukaryota > Metazoa > Arthropoda > Arachnida > Araneae > Theridiidae > Latrodectus > Latrodectus hesperus. Next base: position 26,530,858 of record CM075862.1, read on the forward strand.
ATTTGGCAACAAACACTTTTTTCATCGCTTGGAACTGTGTCCAAATGTACAAATTCCATCTTGCATTGGAAATTGAAATATATATTCCTAATGTCCTATCAAGTTTAACAGGGAGTTCAATTAAAATTTCTTACAGAAACAAATTTAGAATAGCAAATACATACATAGGAAGTAATAGGCACTATAATTTGACTAAAACTAAATACATAATCTTGAATATTTTATAATTTAATCGATAAGGGAATTGTTAAAAAGAATACAGCGAATTTATAGTTAAGTTAATCTACAATTTTACATATATATAAAAAGTTCCAATTTCCAGAAAAACTGTTAATTTTTGAAAAATCATGTGTATGATCTAGTTGAAAACTATAACGCGTAGTAGAGAGCAAAGTACAGACAGAGTAGTATATTGTTTGTATAGAAGTTGAATTTGCTTATAAGTTGATTGCAATAATTTACAATATCTAGTATAATTAAGTTGTTTATCATTTTTAATGAATTTTTTTTAATTCTCTATGTATTATTAACACAATTTCGTAATGAATTTAACTTATAAATAAAAATAGATTCTGTCTTCTGAATATGAAAATTACTTCCGAAGTTATCCGTTTAAGAAGTGTTTTCATTATTATTCATTGAAAAAATGAACTCATACACAGATTATTAAAGATGTTTTGAGTAGGTAATATGTTAAAATCTCCTTAAAATTTGTAATAAAAAAAGGATTGCACTAAAAAGGGATATCGATCCTTAAATATTTCACCTGTTGATTTTCACAAGACGAATTATGGGTACTCAACTAATAATTAATATTAAAATACACATATTTGTAAGCCATTCTTTCAAGATCAAGATTGATGTAGTAAATAATAAAGTTTAAGCAAAGCTTGATCTGAAATTAACTGTAATATATACAAGGAATACTGTAACTGTAATACGGGAAGAGGTCTGCCTTTCTTAGATGAAAAATATGAGGGTTGATTAAATTCCCTCCTTCTGAAAATACACATGCACCCAAAATTACTCAAAATGTATCAAGTTTATTTCCTTGTTCCTTTTTTTTTCCTATTTAACATCAAAACAAATAATTTGTTCTCTTCCATTTTTTCACTTATCCATTCTATAAATTGATAGACATTTGATTTCATTGCAATTGAAATTTTATTTTATTTAATACAATTTTCCAAAAAAAAAGTTATTTAGCTCAGATACATTGAGTAATATCTTAAATTTAATGATTATAACTTTGGGTTTTTAATAATGATGTTGCAAAATTTTAATGATCATCAAGTAACATGAATTAAAAAGTAGATTTTAATGATCTTAAAATGCTGCTTTATTTTTAGTAATGTAAAACTTCATTCATATAATTTAATAAAAATATGCAGTAAGCCGCTGTAGAGAGGTGACAGAATTTTGTAGGGGAATATGAATATGTACATTTTCTAGCAGTTTATTGTATATTTTTAATTGTATAGTAATGTACGACAGAGAAGCCCGGTGGCTTAGTGGCAGTGTTTTACGCTCACATGGTACAGATCCGAGGTTCTGGCTGGGTAAGGTCGACTCAGCCTTTCACCGCTTCAGTAGGTCGATAAACTGGGTACCAAGCATGCTTGAGAACTAAACACTGGGGTTTTGCATTAGGCTGACCACCTAATCCGGACATATGCTTCGTACCCCAGGGCCCCTCGGTCTCGAGAACAGAGATGGGGCACTGTAGGTCTTGGACCACTTGGGGCTATCGTGCCACAGAGTTTAGAGTTTAATATACGACAGTTTATAAAGTGCATTAACAAAGGATAGAAATATGAAGTAGATTTCTGTTGAGAAGCAACAAATTATTTTGGTGTGATAGGATTAACACTATTAATGTCCAAAGTATTATCTAATGATGTTTTTAAAGTTGTTAAACCCAGGTTACTGGTGAATAGGTCCTAAAAACGTAGTGATGTGTAGTGATATTATCCATAATTTCCCAAATTCAATATTTATTAAAACTCACATTTTACTATTGAACTCAGAAATCATTTTTATGTTTGGATGTACAGTGGTAATTGCAATTAAATATTCTTTCTAGCCACTACAAATAATCATATTTAAAGTTCAAATCAAACTTACAAACATTTGAACTAAATTCGAGTATGTGGCAATATCTTATGATGCATTTAAGGTAGAAATAGTGCAATTTGACTTTCTTTTCCTTTTAGGTTATGATATACTTTTATTATCATGTCATGTGGGAAAATATGTATACCTTCATTCCCTACTGAATTATGAACTTCATAGTTCTCACAAAATGAAACTAAATTACATTGGGTGCATCATCATTAGAGTACTATATATGTACATATATACCTATATGTATTTATAATAATGCATAGCTCTGATGATATTGCGTGTGGGGGAAGACTGTCCAACCTTTTCGTCGAACTGATCCAACGAGCCAGAAAAATCAGCTTGACATGTTTCCGTGTTTCAGTTACGGTTACGAATGAGCAACCCTCGACACGTGCCACCGTCGCATCATTACACTATTTTTATTTCCTTCCTCTTTTTGATTCTCCCCATGAGATGGCACATTCAAAGTAATAATTACACATTCCCATTGCGTTCTTTTTTATGAATGAAAAAAGTGGTATTGAAGTGTGGGAAAACAAGACGTGATGTATTTAAAAAAATCTTTTGTCTCTAAAATATATCCCTCTATGATTAGAATAGTGTGTTGTCTATTATTGTTGGTTCTGCAAATGATAATGATTTTAGCTATTTCGTGTTGATTGTTGCTTAGCGGATTTTCAAAGAGTGATCATTGAAAAGTAGTAAATGTGTTAAAACTAAATTAGATGAAAATATTGTCTAAATTGAGATATGTTTTACCTATTTTTAAAAATAATTGCGTCAAAAATTTGAGCTTTTTCTTAAAAGAAAGAGACAAAAAAAGCGTGAAGTCCAAGTTTGCTGATTTTCAAATGTAAACAAGAAAAGAGAGGATACATAGATAAGAACATCCAAGAAATATCATTATCCTTGGTAAGATTACAATAAGAAATTGAATAAATTTAGAAAAGTTAATACTTGTTACAATTATTAGGGCACACATACACCCTAATTTTAAGAGAAAACACTTCGCTAAAATGAAAGATCTCAGCCTTGATCTTTGCTATAGTTGAACAACGGAAAGTAGGTGTTATATGTCTTATTTTTGAATGCATCTCTGTCTAAATAGATGGTTGCAATTATTTGAACTTTCTTTTTTCGCAAGAATAACATCAAGGAGTTTTTTGAAAAGCAATCCAAAATGGATACTCAAATGGTCCTTACAACAGATTTCAAACATTTGGCCATCAATGATGTAGCATCAAATTTACTATAACAGTACAGTATATTTTACACTATAAAATATTTGTTCATTATATTTATGTTAGCAATAATACTTTTTTTAACACAGCAATAATAATATGATTTAAATCTTAAATAAAGTATTATATATTATCCTATGTAGCATAGATTTGCCAATTAGTACCAGTGAACGTATAGTTAAAAAACAGCTATCAACCTTAATAGATACAAAATTTATTTTTATCAGGCCAATCACTCCAGCTTTCATAAGCCATGCTTCTAATGAAAAACATATCGATTTGAAAAAATAATAATACTTACTATTCTTTAAAGATTATTACTATTTATTTAGCTTTTTCCAAAAAGCTGTTTTACATCGCGAAATGAATTCTAATGTATCAGCAAGAGCCAAATCGAAGAAGAGAAGTGAAATGCTTGTAAATTCTATTTTAGTTACGAAGATAAATGTTGAGTAATTAAGACTTCTTTCACATGTGTTTCAATATTTTTGATATGGGGGGGGTATTGGTAAAATTATAAAATGATCATTGTAATAGGCGAAAACAATAAATTTTCAAAAGCCAAAAATATGATAATTATCGTTTTATATATATCAATATTTATTTTTTCCAAATAATGGTATTTACTATTTTTATATTATAAACGCATTTTAAATGAAACGTAAATTTAAGTCAGTCAGAAAACAACATTTTGATTCAAGATTCTTTTTCTTCCGCGTGAAGCTGTTTTTAATTCAACCCTTGAAGAAAACTCGGTGGATAAGTAAAATAAGAATTCAATTTATAAAGATTAAAAATATGTGCCCTATTTAAAAGTTACATATTAAATTATTAAAATTACAAGATTTAAAACACATACTAAATATTGTTATAATTAGAAGTTGCCTATTATTTAGTATGTGAAAATATAAAAATTAATAGGCAGTTTTTATTTGATATGAGATAATTTTTCTGAAAATATTATTTTTTTAATAGTTAATATAAATATCATTTAAAAATAAAAATAATTAATTCCTATTAAATAAACTTTTAATGTGAATAAATCGCTAATTATTCTTGTTTAAAAGTAATCAGTATGAATTATTTCATTCAATGATTAATAATTTATTTACATAATAATTATAAGAAGTACAAGCGCATGCTGAAAACCACGTATAGTGCCGATAATGCCTATTAAATATTGTTAATACTTGAAAAAACTTATGACTACAATTGAGTATAAATTTAAATATCAATTAAGTGCAATGAAAGCTATGGATTCAAAAATGTTTTAAATATTTATAATAGAAAGATTCATTGAAGTGGAACATGATCAAAATTTAAAGTGTGTAATGTGTTTATTAATATGTAGAGTGTATTAAATAAATAACCATAAGACTTCCTAGAATTATATTTTGATTGCACGCTTATGTGATGCGTAACTATAACTACTCATAGCAATTTAGTTTATGCATAAAACGAATATAATATATTTTTCTTTTAATAAGTTATAAATCATCATGCCTTAGCATATTCTGTATACTTATTGATATAATTTTTCAGACCTCCAAATTTCACTATTAATTAAAAGGTCATAATTCAACAATAGTAGGCCAGAGCATTTGTGTATGTAATCAATATATTTTGGAGACAATTCATTATAAATGAATATAGATTGAAGCTTATAAAAATCCATAAATCTAAGTATTTTATAAGAAATATTTGGTCAACATTGTATATTTATTCATAGAAATATTATGTATTGGTTATTAGCAAATGATTCAATTTAACAAGCAGTTTTTAAATTTTACATGAAAACAAATGTAGAAATTAGAATTTTCAACTGTTAACTCCTTTTCTACTAGATAGTTACGATAGTTTGTTCTTACCTGAAGTTAACTGTGAGGACCCCGTTTGCGCTGAAACAGGTGGTTTTTCTCTGGATGCTGGGGGTAAGGAAGCTTCTGATGCTGTAGAGAAAAAGAAGTAAACTTCAAGAGAAAAAAAATCAAAACAAATAACATGCAATAAAGAGTTTTCGTGATTCCTGCAAATGCATATTAAAGACATATATATATATATATATATATATATATATATATATATATATATATATATATATATATATATATATATATATATATATATATATATATATATATATATATATATATATATATATATATATATATATATATATATATATATGTATAATCACGCGATAAAAAAATAAAAATACCATTGATTGCGCAACTTTAATTTCAATTCTACGGTTTCCCTAAGAAATTCTAATAGAAATTGCTTTAGTTTTATATATTTTATTACATTAACATTTCGGAAAAAAAGTATTGTAAGAATAAACCCAAACAGCTTTACGAATAATTGCATAATAATATCAAGAATTACCCTTTATTATTGTTCATTTAAATCAGTTTATATACTCTTTTCGAGGTAGATGTGAAATGCCTCAATGTAAAATTTTCAAAGGAGTAAAATAATTATATTTTGCAACATTTGGTTATGATTATATGTTCCTTTCTCGTGTGTTATACGAAAAAATAATTTCAAGACCCACTTTTTACAGAGGAAAATTCAATGCTACATTTTTGATGAAAACGTCAAAGTTTTTTCTTGTTATATGTACAGACACTCTGTTTGTTAAAATATATTATTATAGATCCATACTATATGAGAATTGTATTATGATATACATAGTTTTTAACCAAAAATTATCTGAGTTCTTTAAGTAGATGTCTTTTGTGTAAATGGCCATAAATTTAATTTCCTTTTTTTAAAAATTTCTTGTGAACATGCTCATTACTTTTTTAAATAAATAAATCATTGTTTATAAGCTTAGCTTACTTTGTTTGTATTCTATGTTATTGTCATTTAAAAATTTGGTATTTTGAATGCATTATTAAAGTATTTCAATTAATTAGTAACAGTAATTTTGTTAGTTTATTATACCATTACATATGAGCAATTTCGTAAAATCAGAAAATGAAGAAATGAAATCAACAATTAACAAATCACAAAATAATATGTAAAATCTTTCAAAAGAAATATCTTATGAGGAAAAAAACAGATTTTAATTACGAATAATCATTCACAATTTCTGTAAATTTTTTATGATAGTAACAGCACACGATATACTAGTTTATAAATGGTGTAATAAAATATCATTGCTTGCTCTTGTAATAGAGACCATATAAGCAATTGAACCATGAATTACAGCTTGTGAAAAAACATGCGTTTTATCAATTTCTACCTTTTTGATTGACTAATATAATATATTGTTGAAAGATAATATTTTAAGCTATTTAAAGAGTTCTGATAAGAGAAAATTTATTTTTATAACCAATTTTATGTTTCTAGTATAAAAAATATAATACCTTGATTAAACCATTTTTTAAAAAATATTTATTTAAATATTAGTTAATAATTTAATAAAGGAAATAATTTAATAAATTATTATTATAATTAATTTAATAAAGGAATTAAAATAAAAAATTAGTTATTTTAATTCCTTTCATGAAATTACTCTACATTTTATTAAATTCTATAAATTCACAATTCTTTATTTTGTTATAATTATAATAATTTTCTCGCCATCCTTTATATTCTCTCATCATCTTATATCTCATATCTTAAAAACAAGGAAAATTCATTCTTAATTTCATTCTGCGCAAAAACAGCAATTTTGTTCTGCTATTAAAATGTTATTAAGGTTTTACTTGATTTTATTGGTTACTCAAATTCAGAAGGGAATGATTAAAAGAATTAGATTTATTAATTACATAAATCTAGTTCTTTTATAAAATTGATCGATTAGTAAAATTACGATGTTATTTGATAAAATTGATCGATTAGTAAAATTACGATATTTTTACTAATTGATCAATTTTATCGACAGCAAATAGAATCTTAGTTATTAAAGTATTACTTTTTTGGCATATTTATGTGGCTCTTTTTTATAAGATTTATAAGATATACTTATAAGATTTTTTATGTGGCTCTTTTTTTCAATATTGAAGATATCAATAGAGAATGTTGCAATTATCATAAATTTTAATTTATGTATAAAAGTATTATTAATAGCAAATTGACATGAAAGGGAAATTCATCATAATAAAGAAAAAATGAGATTGATTCATTCAAATTAAATTATTCTTTTTTAATCTAAATTAATTTAGGGTATTTTGAACATGAAACTTGTTAATTGGATAGTTTAAGTTACCATTCATTGAAAAGCTTTGGTTCGTAACATGTGTAACAATAGAAAATAAATTTTTCCCATGCTTTTTTTTAAGCAGCAGTAACCTTTTGAGTGATAATCAATTTAAAGCTTGTTGCTGCTTTCATAAAAAGGATTTCATTTTTATGATAATTGAGATTTATCACATGCGACTTGACATATGGAAGATTATATTTAAAATATCTAACATTTTACCTTTAAATTTTGAATTTTTAAATAGTGTTAAAATTATATAAAGTTATCATGCTTAGTATTATTAAGACAGAATCCTAAACATTTTGAAGAATTAGGATGCACTCGAAAGTTCTTAGCTAAATCCATGTTCTACCCTAGGATTGGAACCCATTTATGATTTGGAAAGTACTGCAAAAATTTACATTCGATAATCTTTATGTATTTATTTTTTTTACTTATCTTTGTATGTAAGGGTCCCTAAAATGCAGGAAGTTACAAATATTATTGGAATTAATATTATAGTGCTCAATCTTAAGCATCTGAAAAAACTTAGACATGTTCTGAAATTCTCTTTACTTGGGATTATAATCATAAATCCTGATTTAAAAAGCACTACAGAAAATTGGATTCAATAGGGAGAGTTTTTTTTGTGATGTTTTTTTCGTAAAACGCTTGTTTTTTGTGCATATATAAATTTGTGAGCTCAATTAACACACAGGAAATTTCCTGTTAGGTATATTATGCCAAACACAAACATATTTTTTACTAAAAAACTATATATTTTTCTTCTAATCCCAGATGGTGTAGCTAAGCTAAACCATCTATATAAAACCAAAAATCATTAAAAAAGTCTAAAAAAATAATAGGAACTATATATTATGAACCTTATTAAATAAGCGAAAGTTGTACAATGAGGAACAATATGCATGAATCAGGGACAAAGGAAAGAGTCATCATGGATAACGAAATAAATATCAAGTTTTGTTATCGAATTATAGGCCGGGAAAAGTGTAATTTGCAAGAAAAATTTTTTACTTTTCTAAATTAAGAAAGTATAAATTAGGAATAAAAAAGTATCTAGCTCTCAGTTATATTGTTAACTTTTTTTTTATCTCAATGTAACAAATTGTAACTACTTACAATAATCATAAGACTGCTTCTTAAAGTCTAAAATTTTCTATTTATTCTAAACTGATTATGTCTTCAGCTTATTCTCCTTTAAATTTATTGGCTATTTAACTAACTCTTAAGAATATTAGAAACAAATGGATATTTAATCCAATAAATATTTTTAGTAATTACTAGATACCAAAACTTTTCAAACAAACCATTATTTTCTTAAGACATTTATCATATACGTTATGAAAGAAAACAAGCAAGAGAATGTCATTTGGAATTAAATTACTGATTTAAGTCGCATGCTGAGACTGCTACTCATTCTTAACAAAATGTAATGCATTTTTTGAAAAAAAATTAAGAGTCAGCAAATTGAAACTAATTCTTTAAATTAGTACATTTGTCAATAGAAGCTATAATTAGGGAGTTTTTTTATGGAAATTATGGACACTTACTCTGTAGTCTATCAAAAGAGAAAAAACAAATTGAAATCCTGTCAGGCAACACATTTAGGACTCGCTGGAAAGTAAAAACCACCTGAAATAATAGCTAGCTCTTCAATACCATAAATCAAGAATTGAGCCTTTAAATATTTCTTGAAAAAAATTAGTAAAAGACTTTAAAATCGAAAAGTAATCTTAAAATACGAAAATTATCCAAAAAAAATATTGAATTTGAATTTACCTCTAGATAAACTATTCACATTTAGACTGTAGTCTCATTAAAACTAACAAGATCTAACCCATTTGCCAGGGCAACGCCTAGCGCTATATTATAAAAAGGGTCTTGAAATTGAAATAAATCCAATAGATTAGCAGATCTATTGAATTAAAATGAAACTCAGATATGAGAAATGAAACTCAGATACTTAACCAGTAGTTTAACAAAATCCCCAGTTTATAACCATCATTAACAACTCGATTGATATTTTGCTGCTACAAGAAAGAAGAGCAAGCTCATACATATTTAGTAGTTCTTCAAAAAAAGACAAAGCAAAACAAGAAAAGAAGTTAAAATAGAGTTATAAAATTGGTTGATTAATCAACATAAGTTATTTCTTGTAAGATTATCTAATGAAATTAGAAATATTAAACTTATAGTTCATGAAAATTGTTAGAACCTCATTATAAACACAAACTCCTTTTCCAAAATCTTGGCTTTTTAGCGAATAAATCAAGATGAAGCACAATCATTACTTCTTCTTTACATTTATGCATTGTATTTTAAAAATTAATTTGAAATTTAAATCGAATCTTTAAATTGGGTTATCGTCCAAAGAAAACATCACTTGTTAATTTACCAAGTGAATCTATGAACACTCAAAAATAAGTTTATCAAAATATTGACCGGACGTGATTATAAACTTGAACAACTTAGCAATATAGAAGGTTTAGAAAAAAATCAAGCTGAAACAATCCTTAATTATTCTGAAAAAATTATAATGCCATTCTTGAAAATAAATTAAAGAAAAGATTTGAAGATCTGAGTATTGAAATTAGTAACTTAATGAACAATTATTTAACAGTTCATTTAACTGTAATTCTATCCAATGTTAGTATTTCCTTAAAAACTTAATGGAATTTAAAAACATATTCTTTCTCTCACTACCATATAGAAATAATACAAATTGGAAACTGTAAAATAATGTGTGTGAAACCATTACTCCCTATCACTATAAAAAATAGTAAAAATGAATCAATCAAAAATTTCAACTTTTATAATTTATTCGGATGAAATAAGAGTTTAATTGAAGGATTGAAGTAGGATTTATAAATGTATTATTCTATTCCAGAAGACACAGTTAAGATGTCTAATTTCATTCGCAGCTCCTTCGTTTTGACATGTTCTTGCATCCGAAGACGAAGGATCTGCAGTGATGGCGACAAATAAAGTCATCGATCGTCCACTTACTCTGCCTGAGGAAGTTGAGGTGAGCATAGAGAACCTCTCCGTTGTATGGATTGGTCAGTCGACCGAAGTCCTCCCTCGTCAACTGACACAACTCCCGGCCAATGACGTTGAAGCGGTCAGAGTCCACCTCGTGCAGGTTGTATTCCTTCACTGCCCACTCAAGCCATTGTTTCACATGCTCTGGGCTCCACAACACGGGATCTGTCAAGGAACATTTGAAAAATGTATGAGTTACACATAACATAACGCAGAATTGATTAAATGCAAGAAATGCTACTGCTGTTTGAGTTCAATTCAATAATTTATTTGTATTATTATACTTTCTTCAAAATTATGAAAACAGTGTAATGATACAGTTATAAAATAATAACAATTCAAATTTTATATCAGCTGAAATTAGTTTTGAGAAACTGAACTCTCAAAAATTTATGGCGATTGAAGAAGCATTTTCCATAAAATGAAGTAGTCTTATTTAGTTCTATGCTCTAAAATTTGAAGAGCCGGTTAATCAAATGGGCTTGGAAAGGAAACTAATTTTTCATTGGTAAATGATAATTTTAATTCTAAATTTATTCGTAGACTAGAGAAACAGATAAATGAAAATTTAAGTAATTTTTATGATACATTTCTTTAAAAATTTTCTATAACATGTTTGCATGAAATTATAAAGGTGATTGTGTTTAACTTGGATTTTCACAGCTATCCAAACTTGAAAGAATCATGCAAAGATTAGACCAAGCTGATTGTTAAAAAAATGATTTTTTTTATCACTCAAAGGTCACTTTTTGTTAACTAAGTTTAATAGACTGGGGCTTCATTGATTAAAGTTGTCTACGCATCTTTATAAACATGCTGGACCAGGATTAGAATTGAACCAATGAACATTTGAACTGGAGACCAGAAACCTAGTTAGCTGCAAACACAGAATGGTAATTGAATAATCAGTGCTCTAAGATTCAAGAAAAGAATTTCACTCCTATTTTAGCAGTGGATGTTTGTAAAAGCCTAGAACTCACTTTAAGCAATAAAATCTCAATAAAATTAGTTTTCAAACAAAAAATGATTTTAAGACGACAAATTGAGCTTGAAAAAGATTACTTAAAAATTATAGTGTTACATCATTAAGACATATATTACAACATATATTACATATATAATTAAGAAAGAGATTTTTTTTAATGTTTGTGCTCATTATTAATCCTTTTAAAAGCATTACTTTAAACTTTTCTCTTCTTTGGATATTTTGTATTATACTTATATGTTATATGATAAATATTTGAACAATGATTTTAAACTATTAACAAAAATTTAGATAGCAATATTTTTCATGAAATTCTAAACTTATTTCCTGTAATTTTGTGTTTGTAACACTTTTCCTCTTTAACTTCAATTCATTTAATTTAAAAACTCCAAATTTTAGAAACGTAGAAAAAAATGGAAAAGGTTTTAGTTTAACAGATCAGTAAAGCCAATGAATAATAGATTAATTATGATTTCTTTATCCTGGTTTTCATCAATTCTGCCGATTTAAAATTCATTCATAATTATTTTAAATATAAAGTAAACAGGGAAGTTCTTGCCGTTCTCGCGTTGCCATTGAATGAAGTGAGAATAAGCATGCAAATTAGTGTATGACGTGTTGAGACACCTATGAGTCGACAGTATTAATATCAATCATAATAAAAGCAGATCCACCACGCACATTCATCAATCGTAACTCGTACAGTAGCGAAGAGAAATGGACGTGTCGAAGGTGTTCGTTCAGTGTTGTTTGATTTACGACTTCAAAGTGGGGCTATCAGCTGCTGCATCAAGTCACCAAATATGTCAAATATAGTGCTGTGAATGAACGTACGGCAAGGCACTAGTTTCACAAATTCAGGTCGGGTGATTTGTTTCGCAGCAATGAAGCTGTTGTCTGTTGAATTTGTCATCAATTGGCTCACTATGAGCTGCTACCAACGGGCCAAACGGTTACTTGTACTCGTTGCAATTGGAACGTGTGCAACAGGCATTGCATCAGAAGGAGATAGCACTGGTTAATCGCAAGGGTGTACTGTTCTTCGACGATAACACAAGGCTGATTGTCGGACGGGAATACCATACAGCGTATCGGTTGGGAGATTTTATGCCATCCTCCTTACGCACTTGACCTTGCACCATCAGATTACCTTCTCTTCCATTCCCTGGACAGCCATCTTGGTGGAAAATCCTTCACCAGGGAAGGAGACTTGAGCAAAGAGCTCACGGACTTCTTTGCGTGTCACCCGCGAGTTTTAGTGCAAGGAGATTCCACAACTGCGTTGGCAGATGGTATTGGATGCCGATGGTGATTAATTTGAGGACTAACAATGCGCTACACTTTCTGTGAAGCATTTTTTCTCTTGAGTTATTAAAAAAGGCAAGAACTTTCTTGTTTACTTGTTACGTTATTATACGAATTTTTATTGCGTATTACTTAGCAATACAAGTAATAAGTAATATACATTCGTAATATCAAAATATATTATATAAGTACTTTTTCTCTTTCTAAATTATTTAAGGAATAGGATAATTTCGCAAATTCAGATAAACTGACTGTATTAAAGTCACAAAATGTAGCACCAACACCCATTGGTAATTAAATTTAATTCACAGTTAGCGACTTAATACCTACAAAGATTTTGGTTTCATTGTATCTCGGTTCATGGTTACTTTTGTATTTTCGGCAAATTTTATCGGTGCCTAGAATTTAAAATAGGCAACAAGCCACTGCAACCATCTATACTCAAGCTAGAAGTAGAATTCACAATTAACCATTCAATTGTTAACTCGGTAAATCACGAAGAGCATTGTAAGAGATAAACCAGAAATCTTTACTAAAATCTTAGTAAAATTACACGCAATTATGTAAAATAAAATATTGAAACAATGCCTTTATTGAGGGCATAATGTATTTAAATAAACTATATGTTAATATTTTTCGTTCTCGGTAAAGTCTTTGATTGTTATTCCAAGTTGCTTACATCATTATGTATTTTTGATTATATAAATAAGAATAAATTTAAAACGCAGAAATCATTATAGCCATTTAATTATGTTATGCTCTTAACGGAGACTATGATTGTACTTTTCTTCTTTCCATTTTAGGTTGAAGAATAGAATATGTTGATTTTTAATAGAGAATTTTGAATATATTGAACTAAAAGTTATTCTTTTTGTAATTATTTTTATAGATTTTTACAATTTGGGACTTATTCTTAGAGTTCTTATGTTTGACAAATTAAAATATGTTATTGCTTATACGTTTCCCTTAAAAATGTGGCTATGAAATTTTGCCATTTGACTTATGTACTATATAATCGCAATTTTGTTTTATTGAAAATTAAGAAAATATGAAAAGAGAAAATAATTTTTAGAAAAATGATTCTCTATATTCTTTCAGTTGGTGTGAAGCAATATATTTTCATTGTGAAATTTTGAAAGAAATTTTACATGATCTTAGATCTCAAATTAAAATTAGTATATAAATAATAAAATGTTTTTTTAGAACTAGCTCATAAATGTTTTTTGAAGAAACGAAACATATTACAACAAAATTTTTCATTGCATCAATATATAATCACGCTATTTTCGTTTGTTTATACATAATTAATATTTCCTTGAGCTTCCTATGCATTCTTTTGACAAAACATGACGGCATATTCTTTTTGTACATTTTGTTCCTTACTTCAGTACATGAAATTTGGAATAATACTAAAAGTATTTTCAAAACTGAATAAATAAGAATTGCTTTCTTGTTTTCGTAGAATTTTGAAAGATGGTTAAATGATGAGATCAATTCCTTACTCAAATTTGCTTTGTAATATGGTGTCACGTGTCTTCCAATTATTAGAAGCAATGATTAAAACATTCCGGAACCCTGAGAATTATATTATCAATTACATAAACACTGATTGATCTTTCATTTTAACATCAGTCTTGATAGCTTCCCAAATGCATTCGATTGTATTCAGATGTGGTAATTATGGGGAAGGAAATCTCTTAATTGAATCAAATGGAGGGTTTCAGCCCTTAATTTACTTTTATGTAATATGCTCAAAACTAGATTATTGAACTGTTCCATTAAGGAATGGTATACTAGATGAGCTGCTGTAGTAGTACAAGCAAGATAATATGGTCATTGAAGATCTGCGGGAGAGTGATATCACATTTCTCTTTTGATAGTCCATACATAATCATTAAGGATCTTATTACGTATTTTCTTGGGACGTATAATATCACTCACGCTTGAATATCTCATCTTATCAGCTTAAACCAATTCTTAAAGTATTGGATTAGATATGTAATAGATAAGATTAGATTTGATTTAAAAGTGTGATTAGATATATCACATACCTAATTCAATGCTTTATGAGTTTTCTCTGACATATGCATTCATTAGTATGTAACAATAGAAATAAAACTCAGCGCATTTCAGATACTTTCCACCTTTTTATCGTCAAAAAATGCTATCGTTTGTAGAGAACTTGCTATATTCTATTGCTTGTGAACAACAGATATACTCTTGTAAAATGATGGCACAGAGAGAAGATATGTTTCTGGATGAAGTAACTGTTCACTTGTCCTAGTGCAAGTCTGGTTTGTTCCCTGCATTACAATTATTTTATGCCCATGAGTAATATTTTGAGCATAATGTTTAAAGAGTATTCCAACACATATAAATACAAACGCCAGAGATTAGTGAAGCAGGTTGTTGTAGTTGCTTATCCTCTAAATGTCTAACGAAGTCAAACAAGGTCCATCAGATCACTGACTTTGAGGAAATTGAGGACCAGAAAGAGGATGAGTAAATGTTCTCTCTGGAGAGTCTCAAACGGTAAAGGATGTGTTGTGGAGAAGCCTGCTCACAATTATACATTTAGAGAAGGGCTCAAAGATTTTCTTCCCTTTGAGGTACGAAAGACCCCTTATGTGGCCAGTTGCTAATCTGGAAATAGCGGCATAAGAGGCTCTGTCACTAATGAGGACGTGTAAAGAGCCAGGCTCTTAGTCCGCATACCAGTGATGGCAGGGAGTAATCTTCCACCTCTTCTAAATTTCAGAATTAACAGGTAAATTGCTGAGTTACTTTTGACCCGTATCTCGTTTCTATTATGATCTCTATGAACTCTGCTATAAACTCTTTTCTTTTATATAGAAGTTAGCATTAATATCTTCGTTTACAAATCACTATTTAAATTCTTGGGATCCTTTGTATGTGGAAAACTTAAAAGCTGTACAATTCCTATTAAAAATACATGTGTGCATCAGATTCAGCAATAATATTTTAATTTAAGGCCCTTAACTTTCAATATTTTTCAAAATGATGAATAGCTTCACAATACCTGTTATGACCATTTATCGGATATCCTTATATTACAGCATGAATAATATATATGTGTCACAGAAGAATAATGTCTGCAGGAAATACAGATGGATTATTTTATGAAAGGGAACTGGAAAATAAAATTTATAGATTGCGGCTGTTATTTGTGTTCACGAATCATATTTTAGCCCAACATATAATTCATACTAAAAACAAAACATATTAAGGTATTAAAAATGTAGTACAGTAACGTATCCTTGAAGTGATATATTACGTAAAACATTCTAAGAACAGAAAAGAGAATGTATATATAATTTTCTAACTGTTTAAAATATTTTTAACCATTCACGAGTCTCCTCAAGGGGGATAAGTGATTAATATTCAGAAGAGTAAGCTATTGGTTATGATGGTAAAAAAAGATTTAAAAGTTTAAAATAAGTGAATAGAAGGCATAGAAGAAAAACCTATATTTACAAACTAGAAATTACATCCTTGATTTCTTAGGATTGTAACTTGGTTAAATCATCATTTTTTTATACGTACGTGAATGTTGCCATTAAATTTATCAACTAAGACCATCAAAGAATAATTAGATTTTCACCGTCTCAAACTTCCTAATTTTCTTCATAAGAAAAGAACTATATATTGCTCAGTTATTATTCAACTATGTAAAAATTAAAAGACTGATTTCATTTTTAAAATAAATATTAAATTTTTTGTATAAATCACTTTTCTTTATTTTTTAAGTAGTATTTTCTATTAGATTAAAAAAAATATTCCAAAACTATTGATATTTCTTAGTAGACAATATATCAATGGAATCATTCAAAGATTTCTGCACGCGCAACCATTATCTGAAAACATAATATGAACTGATAAGGTAATCATTGAACAGAAATATTCTCTCAATCTTCCATGCCAAAGATTCCGAATGAATTTTCATAATGAATTAATTTAACTCAGTATAAATTTTATAAAAATCAAAAGCACCCACCCAAAATTTCGTGAGACAAAAATGGAATTGAAGAATCTATATCTTATTACCTAATGGCAATTTTGAACTTCTAACAATGGCCTTGAAATAACTCACTATTATCCCCTGGTACTATTTAATTTTAATTCATTATTTTGCATCTTGACATTATGTAGCAAATGACTCAAGAGGAAAATTAAGGCATTTTATAATTTTCACTTTAATTGTACACATTTACTTGCACTTTACTGTTGTTTCCGCAGACAACAAACTCTCCGAAAGTGTCAAAGAATATGAAATTAAGAAATATCAAAAGAATTCTGGTTGATATGTGTATATACTAAAAAACATGCTCTTTTCAATCATCAAAAAATTCAGAATAAAATCTACTGTTTTATATTTCAAAATTTGGTCGGGACTTCAAAAATAATTGCAGACGATGTAATTGAATTTTTCGTTTCCTTCTCTATTTAATTTTCTATATTCTATTCAGTCTTATAAGTGGAAACTTTTTATCGCTGAAAATTCTATTTGAAATATTGATTGTAAAGGAATTAGCACATTCGTGTTCACAAAAATAAACTACAAAATTTTTTATTGCTGAAAATGCTGTTTTGAAATATGGATTGTAACGAATTAGCCTTCGTATTCAAAAAATAAATTACAGTACCAACCCTTACCAAAGAGTCTTAAAAAAGTTTAGTCTCTTTAAAATAATGAGAGCTATAATTTTAACTTATTGACAAAAATATTAATATGTATGTGTTTTCTATTGTATTTTTCACATTGAAAGAACATCTTTCTCATGTGTATTCTGATAAAAATAAACAATATACAAAGTAAATTCGAAATAGCAGCCATAAATATCTCGTTTACTTTCATTTAAGTCATTAATATTCAATATTTCTTTGCTGTTTGTACACATAACTGTTATTTCCATCAAAAATAATTAATAAAACTGAGAGACAATAAGGTGTTGTTAAACATTTTAATGACTTCTTAATGAGTGGCAGCAAATTACACATATATATTGCGTTCGAAGGCACTGAAAGAGAGGAAAAAACGCATTCTCATCAAATTACAATGGAGATCTCAGAGGATGAAGGTGCAGGAAGTTCTGACACACGTGACGAGTGGCGTCACATCCGGAACCAGACAAAAGTCAAACGTTCGCCATCTACCGGTGGGGAGGGGAATCAAAGAACTGCGTAAGATAAAGACAGACATAGGAAAAAATGATAATACAGTAGGTGGGTTGGAAAGGAGCAACGAGTGCCTGTTCTTTCAAGCAGAAGAATGGGGGGTGGGGTGCATTGTGCACGAGCAACCGATCAGAAGGAGGAACCTCCCCTCCTCTAATTGTGATTCGGCTCAATTTCTCCTCGATTCGCATCGTCGGGCAGAAATTGTAGCATCCCGGCGTGCGTATGTGGATGTTCGTTTCGCTGGTTGGGGTGAATTTACTTCCCTTCCCCACACAAGTATGATCTCTTTCTACCCCCTCGTCACCCATGGAGAGATGAGAAAACCTAATTGATAAATTACGAAACTGCTTCATAACCACAATTAAAATCTAATCATTTTTATTTAAAACTACTTTAAATGTTTTAAAGGTCATTTTGTATAATGCACATATATGTCGGTATAAAAACTTAAATATCAATAATTCATATGCATAAATTAGATAATAAATTATTTTAAGTATTAAGAAATTTGATATAAAATATCTTCTAAATGAATTCTAATGTATACCACGACCGTTCAATATCAGATCTAAAAGCTAATTATTTTTAATGAGTAGGTCTGCGAAATTTTCTTAAAAATTATTTCAAACTTCATGTTTTAGAGTTCTACATTGTATCAAAAGAAATTTGCTTACAAAAAGTATCTTCTATAATTACGTAACCATTTTGGAAAATTAATAAATTTGATACACATAATAACGATTCCAGTTAATAGATTCATATATTTCAAAAAATCACTTTTGAAATTTAATTAAAAAAATATTTTTCTATCGCTAACTAGGCAATAGGAAAAAATTTTGAAGAACTAAGAAATTTTATACAAAATATTTCCCATTTGATACTTTCTAAGAGTTTAAAATCTTATTTATATATGGTTGATGAACCATTGGAAACACACAACCAAATGAAAAATACACCAACCGTATAAATTTCACAATTTTTGAAAACAACTTAAAATGATTTTAATAAGAGTTCTTAAAAAATAAGGTATTTTGCGAGTTATTAATAATTTTCCAACATGAATGTATTCATCGAAAATGTCTCCCATTCATAAATTAAGCTTCAATTTATTTCAAAGAAATAAGAAATTTAATCTAGTTTAATTTTTAGAAATCGAGCATCTTCTGATGGACAATATTCTTACAAAATAATAAGATAGTTTATCAGCATAAAATATAGTGATTCCTCTTATTAATAACTTTCCTGCTAGATGAAATTGACAGACTGAAATAATAAATATATTGCGTTCTTAAATATGCGGAAGAAATTTATGTATGCATGTACATATAAATGGTTTGATAATAGTAATCTTAACCATTAATTGGCTTAAGGGTAAATTAAATAAGCTTCAGTGAATCATTACACAATAAAAACATGCTTATTCCACCGTTTGCGCAAACTGTAATTTGAAATTATGAGCTTATAATTTTTATTTTAATCTATCAGCACAAATGAAATCTTAGATTTGTGTGTGTGCCATTTTTATAAGAGGAATATTTTCATATTCTTCCTTCTGAAGGAAATAATTTTCGGAAATTCAACTAATTTATAATAAACATGATATCTTTTCGGTTATCTTCTACACCATTGCTCATCGAACTTTTTTATCTCTAGCACCAGTAAATTCATAATTTAAATCTCGTGGACCACTAATAGGATTTTTTAAGTGTTAAATGTATTTATAAGAAAGATTGTGATCTAAGAGCATATAAAATGTATCCAGTCAACAAAATGAAACAATTAATTGTAATCAAATTATGAGTGCTTTATTAATGTGAATCATAATAAGATAAACAAAACAATTAAAAAAAGTGGTTTAAGTGTATCAAAATTTTAGCATTATACATTCCTAGTGTGAGGGATGTTCCTGCTTACTTGAAATAAAATCTCAGTATTATAAATATTATACCAATAAATATCAAATTATAGAAAATATGCACATGGCTAAGATTTCAGATCATACCATTGTTAAAATTTAAGAAAACCAATTTACAGAAAAAATTACCTCCCTAATGACCTAATTAATATATTGAATACACATTTTATATTGAACTCAATATCTCTGTAAAACTACCTAAAATGCTTGAACTGATATACTTGTGCGACTTACAGAAGAGCGAAACATTAGAAAAGTGCGAAACGAGACGAGACGAGACGAGACAAAACATGTAGAGCAGTTACAGCAGTACAACTATTTAGAAGTTATATTCAATGAGTAGCATTTTTACAACTTTTCACGCATTATTATGAATCGAATTATGTTTCAATGAATCTTTAAATATAACTTAATGTGATGAATAAGTATATTCCACAATTTTCTGGGGACCTGTGAAATTTTCTCTTGGACTACTAGTGGTGACAGCTGTTCTACTGTACACATCACTTAGCAATATTTATAAATTACATATATGTTACGATAATTATGAGTTAAATTTTATTTTTGGAAAAAATATGTTGTATTATTTTAGGTAAATAATCAAATTTCTAATAAAACATTATTTTTACAATTTATCATCATTTCTTTCAAGGATTTCATTAACACCTATATTTAATAAGATGATTTCCTTACTTAAGATGCTAAAAATTAATTTATTTTTGTTGGATCATTTAAATCCTTTTATAGAGGTATCTTAAGAATCAGACTGGTTGAAAGTAACACTTATGACAACATTAATTATATTTTCTGACTAACAAAAATTTCAACAAAGCCTTGATTTCAAATGTACTTGTTTCAAATTAATTTATTAAAATATTTAAGCAAAAATGAATCACATTTTGATCATTGATTTCACATTAAATCAATCAGGTATCACCATCAAAAGTTAATTTAAACATACGTAGACCTTTAAGGGACAGTAATGTAAATGAAAGACAGCGATAATTGATTTAAACGTGGATTGACAGGTTATTAAAAGAGTAAGTAACAGTTATTAATTGATTTTGGCTGGAATTGACTTTCATGTTAATCATACTGAGGCTGCACTAAACACTAAGTGGTTACCGAAAAAGCACCTGTTCCTTTTGCTGTAATGGGAAGCAGGTGATATTAAATGATTATATTCAGTCGTTACTCTAAAACATCTGCTCTGCTGCTTGTGGTTTTTGCATTTGAGGTCCCGAGACATTTCATCAAATGAATAAGTTATATTCATAACTCAATGTGATAGATATGACACACGTAAATAGTTTTTGCATGCAAATTTAATATTGGAGCACGACACTGAATTAAGTCATTTCGTTATTCTTAGCACATTTAAAATATTAATGATTGTATATATATATATATATATATATATATATATATATATATATATATATATATATATATATATATATATATATATATATATATATATATATATATATATATATATATATATATATATATATATATATATATATTTTTTAATATTCGTTAATATGTAATCTAAGTAAAAATTCTATTAAGCGCAGACGTGTATGTAAATATGTGTCTGTCTGTGTTTGTTCCATATTGTCACATATATATTAAAATCTATAGTTTAATAACTTATCAGAAAAAATTCTATTGATTCCATAAGTGTAATAAGAAGAATAGTTTAGACAAAGGTTTTTATTTCAGTGTCCTATCAAAAAAATCAACTTTAATTGCAGCACAATATACGTACTTTATTTTTCCAAATTTTTGGAAAGTGAAACTGGTTTCGAATATTCGAATAATTTCAAGGTTCTTAAAATGAAGTTTAATAGATTTACAAATACATAAACAATACTTTTAAGAATGTATATTTATTTTAAATTTTATGTAATGATTTGCAACCGCGTGCAGTTTAAGAAATTTAACTTTTTATATGAAATGACCTAAGTTAAAACATCATTTTTATTCACAGTTCATAATTTTTCGTAAGTTGTGCAAGTATCAGTACCTCCCTGAGATAATTGAGCTTAAACATTTCTTTTCATCTGAGCAATTTCTTGAAATTTCAGAAAAGTTCTAGTTACTATTTAGATTTTTATAAAATTTCTAAAATGTAAAGCATCCGCTTCTAAATATCTAATTTTATGATTTTATATTTAAAGATTATAACAGATTTTTAAGATTATATAACCAAAAAGAGAAGAAAATAAAAACTTGTTTTTGGAACTTAACTGTTTCTAGAAAATAAGCAAAGGCAGAATTATGTACTTGGTTATATCTTTGTTTTAAATAAAGGAAAAATAAATTACCTGCTGGCACTACGACTCGACGATCGGCTGATTTTCCCTTATTGCTCGTTGAATCTACGTGGTTGTTACTCCTCGTTGAAGAAGAAGAGGAAGAAGAAGAATTTATAGGAGGAGATCTCGTATGAACATCTTGTCCGTCAGCGGGAACAACTGAGTTATGATTCGTCAGCTGGGTCTGGTGACCGTTACTGCTCAAGACGGTGCTTGTACCATCATTGGGTAACTGCTTACTAATGTCTGTACTTGGTACATAAGACCCAGAGAACAAAGAAGGTGTACCAGGAAGATTGCTGAAGGCACTGGCACCAAGATATCTGTTCCGAAATGAGGCTGCTAAAGCACTGTTAAATCCAGCTGCTCCACCTGGGTCCAGAACTTTATTAGATCCACCCATCTCTCCTGTGGATGCTCCAGTACAAGGCATTCCATTTTTGGCATTGTCCTCAGAAGACATGTAGCAGCGACGAGCAGCCCCAGCAGCAAACCTGTAGGCACAGCCAGCTGCCCAGTCTTCAGCTGCAGAACCACTTAAACATTCTTCTATCTTCACTTGGACGGATGGTGGACATGGAGTTGCCGGGAGCGTCAAAGGTTGTCCACTACAAGGGTGATGATGGTGAGCAGCAGTTGGCCCAGAGCGACGTGTAGTCAAATCACTAACTTGTCCAACTGAGAGTCCAAAAGAACAGCTATTGGTGGCAGCGTCATACATTTTGCCACCTTAATGATAGGAAGGTAGATGGACACCTTTTTTAAATCATTGTACAGATCGAAAGTGCTCTGTAAATAGAAATTGAAGTGTGCTGTAAATACATTTCTTCAAAATCTCACATAATATCATTTTAGTAAAGTTGATGAATAATTGATTCAATTTACGTAGTTCTTCATTTTCAACACGTTTAACATTTTTACATATGCGTTTTTATTGTCAGTACATATTACTTTAAAGGTGTCTGTCAATTGATATATTCACACAACTTTATTGGTCTCTTCACCTAGAAGAGATTGTAGAAAAATTGCGAATAAAGGAAAATATTTTACGGCTAACCATATGGTGTTTCTATTTAGACTATATAGTTTGCGAATTTAGACCATGCAAAGGTATATTTGTTACATATTCCAATATTCATGAAAAATAATGTAATTTTTACATCATATCACACAACAATTCGTCGTTACATTTAACGATTTAAATAATAAATAAGTCTACATTTGACAAATCATACTTTTAAAATATGCAAATGTGTTAATTTTAGTTTAATTATAAATGTAAGTCATAACAATGAGAATCAATCTAGTGTTATTTATTGATATACTTTATATGAATTATTGTATATCTCAATTAGGATTCCTTCGCTTAACTTTCGTTTTTGTATATATTTTATTACTTTTATCATTTTCATTGAATACAAAACATAAGTTACTGAATTATCGTATTAAATTTAAAAATATGAGTTTAGATTTTTGGAAATGTGATTTGAATTTTTTTATTTATTAAAGTTTTAATTCAAAAAAGATTTAAAACAACTAAGAAATGTTTAAAAATACATAAATTAAAAGCGACTCATGAAAATACAATATATGATTTATTTCGTGTTCTTATAATGAAGAACAATTATTACTTAATAATATGTATTTAAGAATATAATGCATTTAAGAATACGTGTTATTTTATTTATAACAAAGAGCAGTACATAATGGTATTTAAACTTCCTTATATTTTAATTTGCTTTTCTGATATAGTTCAAATATTCAATCAATTTAATGTTTTTCTAATAACTAGATAAATTGATATTTTTCGTTGAAGTACAAATTTGGATTTTTTATTAGAGCAATATTTCATCATTTAACTTCGGAATTCACTAATATTGTTTAAATGAAGTCATTTTATAGGTGTTAATATTTTTCTGACTTTTGTTCACATCAGATACTTGCTAAATGTTTTGAAATCAAATGATTTAACAATAAATTCTCTCATTCATTTCACAAAATTACGCAAAAATTATTAGATTTTCCTTCGTAAATCTAATAATTGTTTTCTTTTGAGATCTTAAATAGCAATAAATATTTAATGCAAAATACAAATCTTTCCATATAGTTAAAAATCTAGTGCGATAGAATGTTAATTTTATTGAACCTCCTTCCCAATTTCGTTCCAATAAAAGCAATTTTTTAATACACACACAAGTATGTTACAGGCTATTGAATTTGTCATACCAAAATGACACGCTACATACCTGAAGTTAATACAATTAAAACAAAATACTAAAATATGCAAATAATTAATTTTCCTATACATAAACGTAGAGTAGGAGACAGTAACGACAACTACAGTATGCTTAAATAAAGTAATCGTATAGCAGATTTCTCATATATATAGCATTTGAATGTGTTTCCCATAAAAATTTGGTATAATATTTCTAGTAAAAAAGATAAATGCTTATTGCTATATTTCAACTTTGATAGAAATTAAACGCAGTTTATTGATGCAACATTTTTTTCAGAAGCATGAATTACTAGGTTGGTCGGTTTTCGGCTATCCTTTATACTGCATCACAGATAGAAGTGCTTTCATTAATGTTATCAATGTCAAACCTGTTAGCATGATTAGCCTGACAACTTGTTTTCAAATAAACTTCAATTCTGCTTGAGAATCACGATTATCGCATCTGTGAAAAGCGGCTTTATAAAGAAAGCACTTTTCCATTGTGCATTCAGTATCATTATACTGGTCCATCTAATGAAGTGATAAAATGGGGTTGAGTGGATACACACCTCCATCAAATTTTGTTCATTCAGAAGCACTTTGAAACATGGCCATTACTTTCTTTAATACAGAAAATGTTTGGTTGCTACCATAAGTAATTCGTTCTTCATAAATTTCACCACTGGAAAATGTCTGTTCAATAGCTGGCAAGGCTCATCACTATATGGCAATCTCTATGGTGAATGAACTGTGGTATCGTGATAAAACTGCACATATAAATGTAAAAATTATCCAATCAATGTCTGACTCAATGTTTTGGTGTATAAGTATTGTTGTTGCTAACAGAAGAAAGTGTTCTGGGTACTGATTTCTTATTTATCTTTCTAAATTTTTTAAAAATGTAATCCCTTATTATTTTCAGTTTAATATATTTGTCAAATAAATGTTATTTTGATTATGCATTTCTTCTTGTTGTAGCAATTTTAATGATCTATAGTATATGTACATGCAGTCTATCGTTATCTTCAAGACATACTGTGAAAGAGATATGGCTTAAAAATTTTAATGACATTCAAGTCTTCCTGTCATACATCTTGGAATATTGAAGGTAAAGTTTTATGTTCAGACTTTTACCTAAATTTTTAAACCACTTTGGGGGAAATAATCGGCTGTAACATATTTTAAAGTAACTCGAAAATGCTCTATAAAATTCAGAAATGAGTTTGTCACAAACTAAATCTACTAAAAAATAATATAGTTTCCTAAACTATTTCATATCTTTTCATGTGTAAAAATTGTAAGTTACATAGTTTTTTTTGTAAGAGTGAGTATATATTACTGAAAAAATCATTTGTGTTATTGAATCTTTATTTCTGTATGCTTTCATATGCACAACTTTAAATGCTAGGTAATAAGGACTCTATACAAATAATAAGTCCATACGATTGGTTGCAATTTTATGTACTAAATTTTGTCTATTTGGTAACCTACTATTTGTATTTCAGCTTTCAGTTGGACAGTTCGTGGTTTTGATTCTCATTTCGGACATTGAAGAGCCGTAGTGGCCTGGTTGGTTAGGGCATCAATCTCATTATAGGCAATTGTGAGTTCGAATCCCTGCTTAACCAAAGATCCGTCGTGTTCGCTAAAAGCGGCTGGGGTACGTTAAAGCTGGGAATGGTCACAATGTTCTCCTAGTAAAAAGATACCTCTGAGTGGTCAAGTATTGGGGGTTTTCTGCTTGGTCCCTGCTTCAAAAGCACGAAGACTCCACAATGCTGCTTCTATCTTACTGGTAGAGTCCAACTCGGGCTAGGTACAGGGGGGCATGCTGGTGCAACAACTTCGGAAATTGTTATTATCTAATGGTTTGTAATTCACTGTAAGCTGTATATTCCAATGTAATTAATTTTCGTATGTGACAAAAAAGGCTGTTGAGCGCGAAACCGACTAATATTACTGATTTTTAATCAGTCTTTCATAAACAATCACTGTATTCAACTTTCTTTCAAAAAAAATTATAACAATAAATAAGTAAATAAAATAATTTCAAATGAAAAATTCGTGTTATAATTGGATCACATATATTTCCCTGTTAATATCTATAAATATCAAAAAATATTTATTTCATTGATACAGAATGAGTAATGAACGAAAAAATATTAATGACGTCATAAAAATCTTAAAATATATAAATTCAACAGATTCGAAAATATTAAGACTCTAATTGTTAGAAAAATCAACGTTATAGACGTTAGAATTGAAATTTTATCAACAAATGTTATCATTATTTCGAAATACTTATAAAAATGCAACAAAATTCACCATGTATACGAAATTTTCTATTGAAATGATTTTATTTCCATTTGAAAAAAGGCGTGGTATGCTCGATATTCTTAAACGAAATACATTCAAAAAGAGTAATGTTTTTTTGTGACGTCACATTTAACCCTTTCATTTACAAACATTCCACTTATTTTATCATCTCCACATTCGTTTTTTTATTCGTAAAGAAAGTATATGGCGGAAAGGAATTGAAAAGGGAAATAAATAGAGTTGAGATGTAAATTCTCCTTTCTTGAATGAATAAATCGTTTTATTTAAAAGAAAACTTTGCGAATTCGAGATCTTTGGAAGTATAGTGGCATATTAAATGAATGTGTAAGTGACTTTAAAAAAAATTTTCAGCTGCCTATTCTAACAATAAAAAATCTAAAAAATACTTTTAGCACCAGCATGATTTGAATGTTAATAGATATTTTGATTAGTCTCAAAATATTTCAGTTATATTCAAAATTTAAAAAAGAAATGATAAATAATCTAAAAAAAACATTTACTGTAGTAAGCAAAACTTAATTAGAATACAATAATCATCTTGTTATCTACATCTTATTAGCAGGTTATAGATATATTAAGATAAAGAATTTTGACTAAAATTTCTCTTAATAACTATATTACTTTTACACTATATTATTACCTTATAATAGGACTCAACATTTCCTAATGATAAAAGCACATTTCGTCTTTGAAAGTTTATCTCAGCCATGTTGATAAATGAAAGATACATGATAATCTTCTGCTTCCTTCAAGCACATCTGAATGTTTGGGAATTTTCCGGGTTCCCTTCCTAGCATTACAGGAATGTGCTTTACTATCAGTGAATTCTTCTTTGGATACATTATATTGGGAATCTTTAAAATAATTTAAGAACTTTTGAATCATTATGATATCTCTATCTTTGTGACATATTATCATAACATACGATAAAAAGATTTCAATCTGAAAGTGTCACCTGTTTGTTGATAAACATAATATTCTATGTTTATTAACAAACAGGTGACACTTTCAAATATTTCAGTACACGGTGTAGTTTTTCACAGTTATGCTAAATTAAATCACTCCAGAGTTGGTGAACTGACGCAAATGTGTGTGTGTTTAAATATAAAAAGAAACATTTAGTTACATTTATTAGCCATCTGAAATGATCATTTAATAGTTTTTCTAGTGGTCAAATCATTGTTATCTGATTTTCTTAAATTTCAGGAAATATAGATATTCTCAGGGAAAAGACTGACTTTTTTCTGGAAAATGTCTCCATGATTTGAAATCAGCCAGCACTGAGTAGAGCATAATAGGCTCGTCATACTCCCCAACCTTAGAAATACCATTCCACTTGGAGGATATATAACTACCACGACCAATTTCATTTGCTCCAGCTTTCATTAGTGAGCGTGAGAGGTTGCTGCAGCCAGGTATAAAAGCTATATCATTAGCTTCCGATATAGAAAATGACACCTTTCACATCCAATCCATCGCGGACTATCTGAGATTCGTTTCTGCAATTTTCACCATTCTATACTCTAACCACGTTGATTTGAAAATATCTTAGTTTATTAGATTATAAGATCTTGCTATCTTTTTGTACAAATAAATGAATTTGTTATAATTATTCTGATCCAGAAGTCATTTGTTTACAAAACAGAACATATTAAATTTTAAAAAAATTATAGTGGTTAAAAATTAAAGAATAATTAAATAAAAATTTAGTTAATGGCTGAAGGCAAATGGAATAAGCATTTAATTTGAATAATATAAATTAAGAAATATATATACATGCAAACATACATATATATTAATAAAATTATGGATATCATATTCGTCAGTTAACTCTCTTTGTGTGGGTGTGCGTTCACAAATATTTAAATATATTTAAATTTAAGGAAATTAATTACTTCCTTCTAGTATAAAGGGGAAGTAAATTGTTCCTAAGTATCGATCTTCATTCCAAAAGTCAATTGCGTGTCTGTCGTGGTATTTTATGGAAGCAAAAATCACTATTTTTGGAAAATTCATTCGAACACTTTTCTTGTTCTCTCTCGAAATGATGTCAGATTGATTTGATTGGCGTCGGTCTACAATTGCTCTTTTAAATCCGAAATCACTCTCTAAAAGAACGTAAAAAAGGAAAAAGGGAAAAAAGGAAATAGAATGGGGGAGAAAACGGGAATAGGATATCCTGAACAACTTTCCCTTCACTCGCGTGATGTGTCTCTCTTTTTCCCGGAAAGCGAGAAAACTGGAAAAGCTGCCCTCACAGGGTCGTGATCCTTTTCCAATCCGCCGTGCCTACCTGTTAGCGGAAACCGACCGGACCTGAAACTTTTCCTTCCCGGATAGCCGGCGGGCCGGACGAAGGAAGGAACAGGGTGGGGTCCATGACAAGCGCCTCTCCCGTGTAAGTTCGGACCTTTTCCGATCCGGAGATACAATTTCCAGATAAGTTGTGTGTGCACGAGGTATAAATATATCCAGACTTTCTCCCTCTTGTGTAAAGTCAGAGCTAGGCTGGAATTTGATCTCTTTGGTCAGGCTGTTTACTGCTTCCCTCAGAGAGCCTATTTCGCATTTCAGGGCGTTCACCCAAGTGCCACTAGTAAGTGAATTAAATTATTTTCCATTGAATTCATCGTAAAATTAATTCTTATTTATAAAAATAATTTTAAGTCAAAAATATTATAAATATATAATTCAACAAAAACTCTTTGAGAAAAGTAATAAAAATGCATATTTAAATTTTAAAACTTTAATTTAAATTAAACGCATATCTTGGCTTAAACAACCAAACGAATTCGATGTACATGAAGTAATTTCCAGGTCGTTTCAAAATTTTCTTGATGAATGTATTTTGAAACTGTGAATATTAATAATAATAATAATAAAAATGTTAGGAACAGTTTTTTCTTGAAACTATTTTTTTCTTGATGAAGGTATTTTGAAATTATGAATACTAAATAAAATACTAAAAAGTTAGTATATTAAAACTAAATTTAAAATGCGCACGTTTTTTTTTTTTAAAGGCAATTTTTTGTATTTGGATTTGTACAGTATTATTTTTGGAGTAGTTGACTTCGATTATTTAGTTAAATTGTATTGTCCAAACACATGCTTCGATGTTTCTTAGATTACTTTGATTTAAATTCATCATTTAAATTAGCAAAAAATCATTATTTAAATTCAAATATTCATAATTTAAATTCAAATAAACAAAAATATGAATGGTAATCATTGAAATCTTTATAAGAAATTAGCGTATTATTTTTTGGTGCGAGTTGAATAGTTTTAATACCTCGTGTGTAAAATTACTCCTTTGAAACTTGTCAAGGATGATGTTTGCTTCTTTAATTAGAGAAAATCTCGTATGAATTTAAAAACAAATGATTATAATCAATAATTTTAGAATTCAGAGGTAATAAAAATAAATAAATTAATATTTTAAAGCTTGAAAGGTCCAAAAGAATTTCATATCAAATTATTTTAAGGAAAGGAAAACAAAAATTTTTATATTTAACGATTTTCAAATTCGAATTTGTAATAAACTTCTAAAATTGTTGGTATTAAGAAATTTCAAATCATATTTAGCAGTAACATTAAATGCGAGAGTGAAATTTTAACAGATTGAAGAAACTGCTGTTAGGAACTAATTAAGATTACAGCAATTTTAAGAAAATTCAGTATATGTTAAAACCTGAATATCAAATTGTATTTAAATAATATGGAAATCTGCACATATAAATGGTCAATTTCTTATTTTTAATATCTAAATGTTGACTTATTTAGCCTTTCACTAAATATATAGGGCAAAAATATACAAGAAAAAGCCATAAGTAAAACATTTAAAGGCTAATCTCCATTATAAAGTAAATCTTTAATACAAAGTAAAATCATATAAAAACTTCTAAAGTTTTTTTTATAAAATTTATTGTTTTCCCCATTTATTGAAATATGTAAATCTCATAGCCATTGAAAATGAAAGGCTCGTCCCTCTAAAAAATTTGTTGAATTCCAGATTTGAAATTTCAATTTTAATCTAACTGATCATGAAATTTACCACAGTGGTTTACTTTTGGCTACTAAATTATATTTCATTATGAACCAACTATTTTTAATGTGAGTGATGAAATAAGTGTTTAATGGATTTTAGTAATGAAGTAAAAAATTTTCTTCTCTTAATAACACATAAATTATATTTTACTTAGGATATAAGAATATTTCTTTACTTTTACCAAATGCTGAGCATAAATTATAGCAAAAATTTCTACCTAATTGTTTTTTTAATAAATTGTGATAAGACAAAAAGATATTTTAACTGATATTGTATGTAGTATTCATGAAATTTACATATATCCTTGAAAAAAAGTGCTATTATAAATGTAGTTTTAACCTTATTTTTAGTTACAAGCAAAGTTTTATTGATTCTTATAAGCTATGAATTTTTTATACTTATTAAAATTAAAAGTAATTTTTTTATTTCTGTTTTTGATCGACTCAATAAAAATGTCTTTGTAGTCTTAAAGTGAAAAAATTTCTCTACTTTAATAATTTATAAATAGTTGTCAGATTTTTTATAGCTTATATCATTAACCAAATATGAAGCATTGAAATTTAAAAATCATGAATTAAATATAATTAAGATTATAGTAAAGCTATAAAAGGAATTTACTTAAAAATTAGTCATTATCATTTAAAATTATTTTCTGAGAAAAAATTTGATAGATTTAATTATTTATCATTAATTTTAACAGATTTTACACTAAAAAACATTTATAACATTACAAATCATTTTTCAATATATGATTGATTAGAAAAATAACTCTTTTATTTATTCTAATTATTATTTCAAATAAAAGGAGATTTTATAGTTATGTAAATATAATTTCATCATAAACTTTTGTGTGAACATTGTGAATTATGTACTTAATTTATGTAAAATTGAAATTTTTTATTAAGTTATAAGTATTATGGGGAAAAAAGCTGTTATTAATGTTATAATTTGCAAAGATTAGCATTTGATATCATGTATACAGTAAATCGTAAAATTTAATTTTCTTTAAACAAACGAGCTATTTTTGTAAACTTTAACTTTATTTATAATTTAATTTTTTTAAAAAATTGAATTTTTTATTGATTTTGAATGAAAATTGCTAAAATAAATATGAATCAATAGTCTATGCATTTTTAAAACAATTTTTATCTATATTTCTAAGTTATTACTTTTTCAGATTTCATAAATATTTACAAAAATAGCTTATACATAAACGTGAGCTGTATAAAATGTATACATTATTTTATCTAAAGAAATGAAAATATTATTTTAAGTCAAAAAAGTATTCTTTTCTTAAAAATATCTTAAAGATTATATAAATAGTGAATAATAAGATTATTTATTTGCATGATATCGTTAAATGTGTGCTTCTGTGTTCAGAATATAATAATACCATTCCATTATATGTTAAAAAATGAAATTTTTTATTTCATAATTAAAAAAAAGAATGAATCAAAATTTTATTGGGAATTATTATAGTAATGCTGAAAAAATTCCCATATAACCTTACAAAAAATACCCAAAAAATATTTATAGAAACATGAAAACTAAATTTGATTTTCTTGTCGTTATTGAGAATGAACATGATTTATTAACTTTTCTACAACCATGTAGTAGTTTTATGTTACAAAAATATTAATTATTTTGAGAGTTTGAAATTTCAATCAAAATTCACTTAACTTTTTTTATATTTCTAGGTCTTCCAGATTTTGCATTTAAGTCTCAATTGATTACATCATAAATATAGATATTGCCTTTGAATTTCAAAAAGATAAGAAATCAGACAATTACAAAAATCTATAATTTTAAAACGAAAAAAAGTTCTTTGTTTCTCGGGAAATATTTCAATATACAAAAAATCTGTTTCTAGTTGTAATTTAAAGTCTATTATATATATATATATATATATATATATATATATATATATATATATATATATATATATATATATATATATATATATATATATATATATATATATATATATATATATATATATATATATTTATATATATATATATATGTGTGTGTGTGTGTGTGTGTGTGAGTAGATAAATTCAATTCCGATTTATATGCTTTATTTAAAAGAATGAATTTTTTTTTAATTTATAGCATTAAAACTTGTGCTGACGTAAGTATTTCAACAAATCATCTATTTTGAAAGTTATGAATCTTTTATAGGATTTACGCACATTTTCTTCTCATCTTGAATAGAACTTGAGTGCTCAAATAACATTACATTTTTGAAAGAATTCATCTTCAGAAAATGCTTAAAATAGTCTCATTTATAATGTTTAAGGACTCTTCCAAATCTTTCTCATTTCATATCGTTTAATGTTAGGAATAAAAAAATTTTACATCGATTTTTTTACAAATAATAATTTGAAAAATGATGATCTATTGTTTTTTTTAAGTAAATCTTTCTTATTCAGTTTTTGTAAACAAATCCTTCATATTTTCAAATACAATTGATTAAGTATTCTTTTTTTATTTGTCTAGCTTTTCGCTAGATAACTTTTCGTCGTCACGAATAATACCAGTAATTCTGTTTGTATTTGGAAGTAATTACTGAACTATAAATTTTCTATCACTTTTGTTTGCATCATTTTTATTACTATTCTCAAATGTGTTGTTTCTTATTCACTATATATAAGTTTGCTTTTTTTAATACTATTTATATTTCAGTTGTAGTGACTGATATATGATTATTTTAATTCGTATTTAATATTGCCATTGCTTATGTAACACATTTTTCTCCTCATTAATAAATATATTTTCTTCATTCTATTAATATTTATTCTTGAAAAATTTATTTATTATCTAAATTGACATTTGAGTACTTTCAAGCAATTCTAAGCAAAGAAATGATTATGAAACATATTTTATAATACTTATTTTTATTTACGTTTTACCGAAATATAAAATTTTTACTGTTAAATAATATAATCTGTTATTTAAAATGTGTAATATTTGAAAGTGTTATCTGTAAAAGGGAATACTTTCACAGTACAATAGATTTCAAGTATCCAATAAAATTTAGTAAAAAACTTCGTTTATCAAATGCAATTTCATTATCTGGAAATCAATAGCAACCATTTGATTATTATTTGTTAAGATGTGCACTTTATAATAACAGTTTCGAGCTTGAATAGAATCTATTCTAATGATTCTATTCTATCTAAATGATTTGATTCTATTCTATCTAAATGATTCAAAACATATTTTATTCAAGAAATATTTATATATAACGATGATCATTAAATAATAAATAATTTTATCCATTTAAGTATATTTACTTAACATTATAAAAACTCTTGCAACAATAAATAAAATGAAAATGATTAAAATTTCTTTTGTTTAAATTAATGCTAATTTTCCATTCATTATGAATAAAAACAACTTTTTTTCTCTCTAAAATTCAATCTCAACTAGAAATTGGTCCCAAATTGAGTTATGAATATTCATAAAAAAATTCCATTTGTTAACAACTCAAAAAATATTAAAATTGAATAAGGAAAATTTTTTCCGGTTTTTTACATAAGTATGTATTTTTAACATTGTTCATAAAATTGAATTTCCACATACGATAAGTAATATTTATTCTAAGTTTTGAAAGCAGTTGTCTTGTCCAACCGAAATTGTAATTTGTTATTTAACTGAGTTATGAAATCGCGGATAGAGGAATTGTTTTTGCATACAAATCTTTTACACTTATTATATATATAACTATTACATTTTTAAAGTCTTGATGTATAATATCCTCACCATATTTTCCAAAAATAATTTTATTTATAAATCTACATGTGTTTTCGATATATGTTAATTTTTCATCAGCAAAAAATATTTAATAAAATCTTAATTATTTGGAAATTTAAATAAATTTATATTGGCAGACACAAATGTCAAATTTGTTGTTTGAATACTATTCAAAACTAGGAGATTTCTCCGAACATATTCTGTGGATTTGAGGTAATTATAATTATAAATATAGTTTTAGCATGATACAATTCAAACAATGCTTTAAGAATAATCATGAATAAAAATTTTCGATAAATTTGGTATCAGATGTCTCGACAAGGGGGCTATATTCTAATTTGTAAATTAACGGAATTATAATTCAAAACTTGTGTATTTTTCAATCAAGAATACTTCTATAATCATCTGGTATGCAAATTAATTTTATAAACGAGATTTGTTTGAAAATTATCACGAAAATTATATAAATACATAAAAAAGGTTTAATTCATGTGTTTCATTCATTTAAAAAAATTGTTGTCATTAAAATTTTATTTTACTACCACTGTAAAAAGGGAATAATTTTTATTCCATTTTTTTATGATCAGAAAGTTTACTTATAATGCTGTGTGTTAAATAGAAACTCTGAAGATACGCGCGAAAATTTATAAAAAGGAATCAACTAAGACAGTCGATTTTTCATACGTTTTTAAATGAAGTGGTTGGAAAATTTTTTCAGACAATTGAAAAGTTTCAATGATAAAAACGATGAAAGTCGCAGATGAAAGTCATTTTTAAAATATTTATGTTTTTCATGTTTTTTATATGTTTCTCAAACTTATTACATTTATTCTCATTTAGAGTTTTAGATTTTATATCTCACATTATTTAAAATTTTAAAGGCAGAATACTTTTTTTCGGGAAATATCTTTTATCGTCTTCTGAAAAAACAAAATGATGAAAGTTTAAAATTTATATTTATTATTTACTTACAATGATTAAAAGTATTTCATATTTACATTTTAAATTTTTAAAATTTAATAATATATTCGCTTTACTTTTATAAACATTTTCTGAGTTAATCTATAAGATTTGAGTTTATCTCTCTCAATTAATTACTAATCTTTTTATCAAATTCGACATTAATCTCAAAGACTTTATAAAATTATTTCAGAATTTTCATAAGCTTTAATTTTTCTTTATGAATTAGTAACATTAATCAAAGAATCTGCATAAATCATCTCTGAACTCATGTAAGCTCATATTTTTTTGACTTTAATTTGACTTTCATGATAAAAACTTCATTAATAAAAAAGTTAGCTGGGTTTATTTACTAATGAAACATAAAAAGTATGTTCTTTTATTATTGTTTTATAACTATGCCCATTGTATTAATGTATTTAATTACTTCTCTTACTCTCTTATATTTTTAATTAAATCTATAAATATATATTTCCAATAAAAATTAATATTTTGAGTAAAAGTTGTATATTAATGTATTGCTTCAAATTCTATTTTTCAAATTGATTTTCTTTGCATTGAGAAATAGAATCTTACTTAAATAGATTGACCATTGTTAAAAATTAACACCAATAACCATCTAACTTAAATGTCTGACACAATAGAGTGCCTAAATTATATTTTTAGAAATATAGAATATTCAAGCCTGAATCTCAAGCATGAAGAAGTATCCAAATTATTTTTAAAAAATACATGACATTCTAAGCTCAATCCCCAGGACAAGAAAATGTTCAAATTATTTTGGAAAAAATAATAAACTATAAAATATATTTTTAACAATATCATTCCTGAAGAATTGATTCAATAGACACTTAAGTTTCTTTCTTAAAGAAATACAAAATTTTATGATTCTGTATATTTAGACGTTAGTTATTAAATAAAAATATGATATAAATTACATATTTTCGTTAACAATAAAGTAGTTACAATAATATGAGAAGTAAAACAAGCAAGAAAAATTCTATTAAAGTAATTAAGAAATATTTACTAAATTTACATAAAAATCTACTGTGAAATTTATATCACTGAATGTAAAATCACGTCCCGTATAATGCATATTAAATCATCAAGTTTCCTTGTAAATAGAAATTCAATATTTTCTTAAAACATATACAAAAATATTTTGTGCTTACTTATTTCTGCTGTGTTTTACATCAAATGGTGAATAAAATGAAATTCCATAGCAGTTTAAGGATTCCGAAATTAAGGGCAAAGAGAATACAAATTTATATATATATATATATATATATATATATATATATATATATATATATATATATATATATATATTCACATCAAAAAACGTTTTATAAAATTATTATGAAAACTTTATTTTGAATGCAATATAGTTTGATAAACTTTCAATAAAGTTTTAAAGAATTTAATACTTTATGCAATTAATCGGATTACAATAAATCGTTGTAGTACTTATTTTCTACCTTAGTTCATATGCAAAATTTATTTTGTATCTTCAAATGTTATTGATATGAAAATTTTTTTATATGAGTTAAATATTTTTAGTGGAGCTTAATAAAATATCAAACTTTAAATCGATTTAATCATTTCTGATTTAAAAAGTTCATTTTTAGGTTATCCTCATTACTTATTAATAATAAATTACTTATAAAATAAAGTTATCTTAAAATCCGTTCTACACTTTTAATTGTGACGAAAGTTTCTTTCGTCTTAAGATTAAAAGTTTTATAATATAATTCTAAATTGAAAGATTTTTTAAGCATATAACATTATCTTTTCACTGCGATATTTAAATAAATTTATAATATTAATTAAAAAAAAAGAATTGTGTAATTTTATTTATAACTGTTATTAATATTTAAATTTGTACTGAATATTTTTACTTAATATAAACACAATAACTAGTGATATAAGTGAAGTTTGTATTATATTTAGTAATTAAATTAACAGCTATATCATAAAATAAAGTATTTGTTTCACTTTTTGTTAAATATCGCAAATATTCAAGAATAAGTATTTAGTTATAACATGTTTTCTCAATGTATTTCATAAAAATACTTTTTCTCCAAAGAATTCGTTTCAAGATATTGAATCAACAAGTCTGAAGCTAAGCAAATGTTTGTCAATGCAAACTTTTGATTTCCTGCTTCGACATGCACGTGACCATATGTAAACAAACATCTCCACCAAGAACGTCAAGATTTCAATAGGGTCTCTAAAGCCGCCCGGGAGGCCGAACAAACAATCGCATATGGAAAATAAGGTATCAGATAAATAAAAAGGGGGAAAATTCAAGGAATTTCTACAAACCTGTTATTATAAAAGCGCACTCCATTTTTCCTTTTTTCTTCTACTCTCCAGAGAATGTAAGAAGGAAATCCGGAACTGTGAAAAGAAGGAAAAGGATGAGGGGTGGGGCGGGATGTGAAAAAAAAACTGGAGCAAGAGGAGTTGAAGAAGGCGGTGACTATAGTAATAATAATAATATAATAATATATATCCCGAAGGGAATTCCGGAGAAAAACTGGAAAAACTCCGCTCTTTCGCTCCGGGCTGGGAAAACAGGAGTCTCAAATGCAGTGGGGAAGCAAAGGTTATGATCCGGGACTCCTTTTGTGGCGGCGCGAGCTTCGACCGCCGTGGTCCGTTTCCTGCCCCCTCCCCACCGGAGTCCGGAGGGGTTGAGGAGGCGGAGGCGTTGCCATTTGGTAATCCCGATTCGACGCCGGCACGCGAGGGGTCCTCTCGCGCCGGTTTTCGATTTCTGTTTTGGTTTTGACGCGCGTGCTCTGTTTCTGACTGGATCAAAATAAATCCGAGTATTATATCATCGTTGTAAAAAAACTCGTTGTCAGCTTCGAGATTTCTAGAGAAATTCGGCCTTACTTAGAAAATCGTGACGCTTATAATACTCAAAAACAGAAATTTTAAAATAAATTCGAAATTATAATCAATAAATATTTAGAATAAAAGGTTTCCTGTTTTCTTTCCGGTGATATTTAATTTTTTCCTGTTTGATACATTATCATGATTGGATGGTAGGCCTCTGTCTTTGGAGTGTAATATTCCAGCTTTGATCCAAGTGATTATTGTGCAATTACATCAAAAAATAATCTTACAAAACTTCAATACGATTAATAAATTTTAAATAAGGCAATACATCGTCGTCAATTATATCGATGTTTAAATGTCTCACAACAGTTTCACCTGTTAAGTTACCTACTACACACTGCCAAATTTTATTTGGTTATAACATTCAGATACCAACAGAATTTAAGAATTCATATTTCCCATACTCAGTCAGTCTGAGCTCAAACTATAATAACAAAAGATAGATTCTGTTTGAAGTTTCACATATAGACATTCGTTTTTAAATGAATTATTAAATCGCGTGATGAACTATTTACTATTTTTCATATTTTAATTTCATGTCTATATTTTAACCATTATCGTTCACTCTTTTTTAACTGTGATCTTTTAACTTTATTTGATTTGCTGCGGGAACCAACCCTCAGAAACCTATTTACATAATAGTTTTCTTACATTTTATTTGATTTTGTTTTAGTTTTGGGTGATTGTATATACAGTTATTTTCCATTATTTTATATGCATTTGGATTTTAGTAGTGTCATATACAAATATTTTTATTTTTTAACATTTTAACGTTGCTTGAGTTTCGGAAAATTAACAGTATTACATAAATCTCAGTTTTGACGCAGCATGTCCGTTTCTGAATCTTGCGCCACAATCAACTAACCATCTGTTTGAAATTATAACTTCTCTAACAGGACCAGGAATATTTCCTACTGGATTTGTTAGATTCACTCTTCCTTTTTAAATACCTATTTGACACCTTTAATATGACATTTGACACAAATATTTAAAAGTAATTATTAGTAATTTGTGTATAAAGCCACAAAATGATACAGAGCATGCAAGAGAGTTTGAATTTCCTAACAGTATTCTTAGATTTTTAACTAAATCTTTATTGTAAATTTATCGTTATGAATGTCTTGCACAAAAACTACATGATAATTAATTAGTGATATATTAGAACACACACATTCAAGACATATAACGCAATGACCTTGGTCAAGTGATGGCGTTGAAGTCTTAATTTTCACTCTTTTTAACAAACCTTCACTTCAAAGGAAAGATAGATATTTGTTGATTTGTATTATCTCTATCAAATAAAACTCTATCTAGCCTATTATTACTATAAGAGATGGTCACTTTTAACAGAGCATGATTCATGCGTGAAATTTAGGAAAAGATTAGAATAAAAAATTATTCCTTGCATTTATTTCAAAATAAAAATTATTATCTTTCGATTACAAAGTTCTCGTAAGTTAAATCATTTTGTAAATGAAAAAAATAAATAAATAAAAATATATAAACTCCATTACATTAATAACAACCAATATTTCTTACTGATGTCTGAATAGAGAAATTTCAACAATCTTATAAAATTATATAATGTCAGATGAATTTTTTATTGGTAATGAATGAAACTATTTGACGCTACACACTTATCATGAGAATTGTGGAAAATTCTCAATTAAGATATTAGTGAAAAATGATAAGTCAGTAAGTTTTATTAGTTTTATAATTTTTTTAATATTTTTTAATAGTAAGTATTATGAATTTTAAAATTATATTAATCCTAAAATTCATTCCAAAAAATTAAATTTTCCTTTACTCCGTATGTTCTTTATTTATTAAATATCAAAAAATATTTTTTTTATATTATATATCCCCTAAAATCATCACCATCAAGTTCTGCTACAAACGTTTCCATATTGGCAAGATTTCAAGTTAAATGCTCTGGAAATAAAATCTCTCAAATTTGTCATACAATCTTCTCCTGAACGTTCACTGTAACTGCATCCGTATAGATATTTGTAAGTTTTAAGTGGAAGGGGAAAATGTTATTTTCATGTTGATGTCATGCTCGTGTCTAGCTTCCTTGTGATGATTGAAAAGGACAAAAATTTTCTGGCTACCAATGGTCAAGATACTAAGGTAGGATTGTATTTCTTAATACTATGAAAATTAGGATTTAAGAAAAGAATTTGAAATGATTAATACACAACTTTCACTAAAAATAATAGCTTTCATTCGAAATATGATTTTGTAAAATTTCTACTTGAAAGAAACATTATAAAGAATATTGCTTAGTAATATTATTCATCAATCACACTTTTAAAAAGTTGGCAAGTTAACGAACTCTGGAAGTTTCTAGTATGAAATGTTCTGAATACATTGCCAAAAAACTAGTCAAGAACGGTAAATTCTCTTCTCATTTGACTTGAAATCATTGCCTGGGACTAAATTGTGGTGTTAAATTAATTTTGTTCACTAATTTACTTTACTTACTATTGCTTAATTCATGCTAATGTAATTTTGTTCACTATTTTGACATAGTATAGCAGTTAGCTTAACATCAATAAACTTTTGTAAGGCATTTTGGCATTTTAATGCGTGTTGGCAATTT
This sequence comes from Latrodectus hesperus, assembly GCA_037975125.1. Lineage (NCBI taxonomy): Eukaryota > Metazoa > Arthropoda > Arachnida > Araneae > Theridiidae > Latrodectus > Latrodectus hesperus. Next base: position 26,572,022 of record CM075862.1, read on the forward strand.
TTAGAATTTTTCATAATTAAAGGGCAATAATCACATATTTTATGAGAAATATCCTGGCAAATTCCTAAGCACCTTCCTTGACAGACTTCCTTTAAAAAAGCAGGAGCGCATTGCCCATCTCATATTGCTTAGTTGGACAAGGACCAGAATCGGGATTTAACAATCCAATCAGTGATATTAATATCACTATTAAATAAGCTCTTTTTGTTCATTTTGTTCAACATTGCATAATGAACATCCAAATAGAAAAAACTGTTTTCCTTTTTTTTAAATATCTGCAGGACTTTTTTGCAGTTAATCGGTCACGTTCACTTACCGCAAGGCTGAAAACCTGAAAAATGTCAAATTCTCAAACTGATAAATATACATGCAAACAACACAAACGCAACACTAACCTCTCGTTGTACAATAGTGGCTGAGACCCAACTCATACCATTTCATTTCGAAGATCCAGTTCTTGCCATTAAGCCATGCTCAGTTCATTTTTTTAAATATCTGTGCTTATCAAGGAGCAATCTTTATATATTTGGGATAAGGTCCAGGTTCTAGCTTGTTAACTTTTCTGTAACAGTTGCTTAGCTGGAAGATGAATAATTTGTATTCTGACCTTCAACTCTGAGTAGTATATTCCATTACCTACTCAGAGTTGAAGATCAGAATGCAAATTTTTAACCATAACTGTTGACTCCGGTTGAAATAGACTTGGTGAGCTGGAAATAAATTACCACTGAGTCACATCCAATAAACAATGAAAATAGATTTGCATAAGTTTCATACCATCATTCATGTACGAAAACATGAGGCTAACATAGTGTCTATTAAGATAACATGGCTTATGAGGTGTTGAATCTGAATCTTTCAAGAATAGTGCATCAGTTTTAAAAATGACAGAAAAACAAACAAGAATCTGCCTCCTACACATTTCACCAAACAGAATTAGCTCTGATGTACTCAAATGATCTGACTCATTACTATAAAATTTTTTGTATTTATTAATATATTATCGCATTATATTTAAATATTATTATTTATTATGCATACAAAATTCCAGAACTTTAGAGCAATCATTTGAAGATGTAAGAGTTATAAAACTTAATTCCAATTATTATTAACAAACAAAAGTATATCTTGAAAATAACCGAATAAAAAGAGATACTATTAAAATATTTGAATCTATTTTATTCATGGTATCGTTAAAATAATTAAAATATTGTAAAAAGTCGCTTTATTAGCACTTACACATTCTAGTCTTTTATATAAATTAGTTTTTAGTCTAGACATTATGTAATTCTTTATTACATTATTTTTCATGTAGTTTCATTTATTGCTAACAAATCCACTCAAAGTCAATATCTCTGTTAATGGCCTTACTAAAAGTGCTAATTATCAAGAGATTTTCATTTATGGTATTATGATAAAAGCATAATTTCGTCCTGTTTTTCTATGATTACATTTGTACTTGACTATAATATTTTTGGGAATATTTAGTTAATGCAAAATGTCCCCCTATATAAGCTTAGCGAAAGATTATGCGTGGATCCAAAATGTAAAGATCATTCTAGGAAGAGTTCTGGTATTCACCTGTTGATTCAGTTTCATATGGTTCATCTATTATTCCGCTACTGGAAAGATGCTTTTGACAGCAAAAGGGGATATTATTTCAGTCCCTACTTGATGATCTTATGCCTTGGTAATACATAACATCATTTTGAGTACAAAGAAAAACCATATCACTTTCCAAAACACGATTGTATGCATTAAATAACTCAATTTTGTTTTCCGCTATGATTTGATGTATGTTAATTGTACAGATTTTGTTGACAGGCAAACATAACGAATAACATTCTATTATAATTGTTTCTTCATAGCGTTTTTCTCATCTAATACAGCTTCTGTGCGTGTGTGTGTACAATGGCTGCATATCTTCCAAATAAAATATCGATTATTTTTAAGTGGTTTATATATAGAAATATATTAATATTCTCAAATGATTTAAGTAACGACAAATGTGTAGCAGTTTCTGGCCTTGCTGTGGCATAGGGTTCGTGACCCAAGTGTGCCCGCCGTTGGGAAAAAAAGTTTATTCAATGAATAATGAAATGTAAGTATTTTTGAAATAATGAAAGATTATGAAATTTATGTAAAATCTTAACCAGGAGAGAATTTTAATTTAATCTCTTGTTAAAGAAAAGTAAAACAAAAATTTTTTTAAAATAATGTTACAATAAATGTTGAGAAAATTATAAGAGTTCTTAATCTGATGAAAAATTAATTTAATTCCTTTCATAGAATGATGAATAATTATTTATCATTATGATAGCATTTTTCGCTTCCAAGTCATAGATACAAGTTCAATCCTTGGGCTGGGCAAAGTCAATTCAGTCTCCAATAAAACTAAGTACCAAGCATGTTTGAGAATTAGACACTGAGAATTTCGTGCTAGGCTGACCACCTAATAGGTACATATGCTTCGCCAACCAGGGCTCTCGGTCAAGAAAACAGATAGGGACACTGTAATCCTTGTTCCTATGGGGTCGATAATGCTTCTGAATTTAGTTTAGTTTATTCATTATTATAAAAGAATAATGAGAATTCTTAATCGAGAGAGAATTTTAATTTAATTACCGTCAAAAGAAACATAAAAATTTTACTGAGTTGAGAATGGTAGTGGTTTTTAATTTTTTTTATCATTGATTAAAAAATATTAAATAAAATTAATTTTAAAAGGAAGGAGACAATCAAAAGTGGTCTCTTTCGATTCAATTTGGTTTCATAGAAGAGTGCAAACCAATCAACATGTTTTGAAAGAATAATGGAAGCAAGAATGATTTTACATTTGTCGCTGAATAGGGATATATAATTAGAGCTTCTCGAAAAACTTTAGAAAGAGTAGATATTTATTTTCATAATTACTGACCTAATGATTAAAATATTATTCAATAAAGGAATCTTAGTATTTAATTTCCTAAAGATTTGTGAAAAAATTTGTCTGATAAAATTGATACTTTAAAATCATTATTGAGCTAAATCACATTTTCATGTATGAAATTAGCAGAGCTTTCTATATATTTTAGTTAGATCTTCATCGAAATGCATATGTAAATAAAATTAATACTCTTTAAATCCTATATAATAACTTTTAATAAAAGTATAAATTAAAAATTCAAGGAAAAATTGAGAAATTAAAAATATCAAAATTATTTACAGATAATAAACTTATGAATTGCATTCAAGTCGCAAATTAATAAGAAATATTAATTTTGCATCACTTTCTTGAATACTTAACTCTTATCTTTTACTTAATACATTGATTATTTGGTTTTCAATTAATGTGCTTAAAGTTCTGGTTGACCGAGTTAAACTAAATTTAAACATGGAGAATGAGATTGTTTCTGAGAATGAATGCTGATATGTTTTGAATGAGTGTATGTATGATGTTTGTCTTTCGACTTTCATATAGTTTGCACACCAGATCCAAATTAAACCGTGACATACACTTAAAAATGAATTCCTGACAGCTACAATCATCCATGTTCAAGGTGGGATTCCAATTTACGAACTGCTGAGTATGAGATCGGAGAGCTTTTCAACAGGTAGTTTGTGGTTTCCTCGGGTAGTTCGTGGTTAGGGTTTCTATGGTTTATCATTGATTTCTCAATAAATTTAGCAAGTATGATTTACAAATAATTTTAAAATTTATTTTTCTCATAAATTTAATTGAAAATATTTAAAGATTATAAACTAGAAATTTTGCAGAATTATATAATTTACTTGAATTAATAGTTTTATTCACCTCTATTTATTCTTACATTTTAATTGAAGTTTTACTTTAGTAAACAAAATTCTATCTGAATTTCCTTCATATGTCATTGTCAATAATATTTTCATGTTTCTAATTCCAAGACTTTAGCATGAAACTGAAAAGTTAAAAATAAAGGAAATATTCGTATTTATTTTTCTTATTTATTCTAGTTTATTTCCACATAATAATTTAGTAATTAATGCTCTAATGGAGTTATACACACATATATATGTATGTATATGTATATAATATATATAGAGAGAGATAAATAGACATGGATATTGCTGGCTGTAGTCTAACTGTCTAGAGCCATTGCGTAAATCCCTTTCTTTGTGGATTTTTCATACAGTGAGGTACATTCATACGTTTTAAGGGATGTAAACCGGAAAACTCCCAAGCATCCATTACGAAAAGCTTAACAAATATATTAAGTTATTTAATTGTGGCGGGAATGGAACCCGGGACTTTCCACTCTGAAGAGCGCTATTTTACAATTAAGCCGCAGTAGACACCCATAAGATGATTGCTCGTAAAATGTAAATCCTTTATTCCAAATTAAAAAAATTACAGGAATTGTATTATAAATATGTGAGTGTTTCCTCATTCCCGGGAAAAAGTTTTCATTGGTGTAAACACCGCATTTGAGAGAAACTGCTCAAAGAATTAAATATTGCATAGAAACCCCCCATAAGGGTAAACACCGCACTAAATTTAAATGCGAGTATAGCCATGTGTGTGTGAGCTTCCATGTTGCAATAATTGAATTTATCCAATAATTTGTGGCATTTCAGTTAAGAAAAATGTTTAAAATAAAAACTTAACACACACACACACACAAAAATAAATTATACGTGAGACATGTTGAAAAGGTATTTACATTCGCGTGATTATACTTACATTTTATCATTAAAAAATGCTGGCTTATATAATGTTCATGTTGTTGTTGCACCAGCACTCTTATCTGTATCTAGCTCAATTATGCGGAATCAAACTGGTAAGAAATTTAGAAGCAAGTACCAGGCAGGAGACCTCTAATGCTTAACCTGTTACCCCAGGGGTATCACTTATTTTGGTTTGGTTTTCCAATCTACAGTTATTTTTTTACACACGGGAGCTAGTTAGACAGGAACCTATGGTTTAAAGTGGATTTCGAACCACTACAAACATCCAAGCTCAAGGTGTATTTCAATACACGAACTGTTAAACCGAAAGAATGTTCGGCATCATTTCACTTGGAGGACATTGCAACTACAACCTATTCAACGTGTCTCTGTGGCCTTCAGGGAAACCGACTGCTCAGAATTTTAACTCATTACCCTCCGATACTGAAAATGATGCCCTAAGCAACTAGGCTACTGTAGCCTCCTTATGAATGCTCATTTCAAAAAAATATTGCGACAAGATATAAAATGAAATGAAAATAAAAAAATCATAATCTTACTTTTGCTAATAAAAATTAATCATAGCAAACTACTCATCGTGTGAAGAATTCAAAATTTGATTTTTTACTATCCGACATAAAAATTTTAGCAAATCCTAAACTGAGTTAGACAGGAGCCTATGGAAATATTGCGCTACAAATGATAACTTCAATGAAATGGATTTGGCATAATTTCATCGTAATAACTTGAGATGAAATATGCCTATCAATTTCCTTAGATTTTAATCTCTTAAATTATGTTCTTTGTGAATTTTTTAAAGAATCCAAGACTAAGCAATCAGTCAATGATTACGAGATTTATATATTTTTTCAAGAATCTCATATTGATTGATTAAGATACTATATACTGTACAATCATATGTACTATTATTGGATAATGGAGCTAGAATTTCTTTTAGATAAAAACTAAATGTCATTAATCCAAAATGGACTATTCAGTCTGTAAAAAAATTTATAACGTTCAATAATATATACTTCATTTTTCTTAATATTTATAAAACAGAAGCAACCAATATATGTGCTTTACTTTTGTAGCTACCAGCCTAAGAAATTTTTTTTTTGCAGACAAGGGCTAATTTTTGTCCTATAATTTGAAACGGATTCGAAACATCCGAACTCAAGTGAGGTTTGAGCACACGAATGGATAATCGGCAGAGCAGAGAGCTAACATTCGGCTGACAGTTCACTCTAGCCTTTGGAAAACCAAATTATTTGGCAGTTTTATATTAAAGATTTTATGATTTTGTATTCAAATAATTTATAAAAATTATACTAGTCTTAGTCGTTATGATTCCATGTAATATGAAGATAGTGAAGTTAGTTGTTGTTGTTGTCGTGTGGCAAGTGCAAAGAGAAAAAATGAAAGAAAAAAAAAAAAAAAGAAAAGAAAAGGAAAAAAAAAAAAAAAAAAAGACAAGTCATATGGGACCAAAGGCAAGCACTACCCTGGTCACATCTTCAGCTTTTTCGGTATGAAGGGTGCTATGGCAGCAGTTGGGGTCGATGCTGAAGAGGGTCGAGGCAACAGAGATTCAGTCGAAGAGATGCCTTGGAAATCAGTGGAACTCCTGTGCAGTGCCTGCATTCTGTGTAAGTGCTAGATCTATCGGGCATGATTTTCATACCCCGCATGTGCTCAGTCCGCATTTTTCTGATGGTAGAGGTGATACCACGGTCAAGATTAAGTTCCGGCAGGAACCATTTTTTCCGTAGTCCCCCGCAGAGGGGGTGCCTTGCAACGAAATGAAGTTAATTATAAGCTATAAATATAGTTTGAAAAGAATTCACTTAAGAATTCATTTTAATCTAATTTAAATATTTATAATTTTGAATACATTTAATTAAAAAAATATTTTCTTTTAAAGTGTTAACATAGTAAAGTGGAGAGAAGAAAGGCAACGATTTTGTGTCTTGCGGGTTGTGGGTTTGACATATGATTCAAATAGAACAGACATATGACTACCGGATGTTTGATCCATTCATCCTTAAAATCATTCTTATTTGTGAACAAGTTGAATTTAAAATGTAATGATATAGTTAATTCATTAAATCCATCTCTCATTTTGATAACTATACATTTTATATAGTGATTTGTTGGGAGATATTTTACTGTGGGATTCCAACAGATTCAGTGGAGAAAAAAGTGAGAAAAAATAGACAAAAATATTTAATTTCCAAAGATTGTGCACTATTTGGCTTAGAATATTTTTTCATTTTTTTTCTGAGTTTGAATTTAACAGAACCAAGTGATAAAAAATGGATTAAGGGTCCTATCCAATATTAAACAAAAAGGGTAGATGTTGCATTTTTGTTTTTTAATACTTTTCTATCAGAGCGTGTCCTTGGCAGATTTTTAGATATTCCCTACATTCCGTGCACATGAATATGATCCATTATCTAGTAAAAATTTCAGAAGCCAATCCGTTGTGAATGCCGAAAATGCCTTAATGCAGCTTTCGTGTGTAATGTATCCTATCACGCTGAGATAAAGTTTTTTCAAAAATAAAAAATACATATTTATATTTTTTATTATTTTGTTTATTTATTCAAATAAAAATGAATTTTATTTCGGTAAGACTAAGACTGATTGATATCGGATAAGCAAAAGGTGATAAATGTTTTAATCAAAGTCATTAAATTTTTATTAAAGTCAGGAATATTAAACTGGAACTCCAATCACGTTTATTTAATACATTGTCCTGTTAATTCGTATCCATATTACATCATCTTTGTCAAAATAGCTGTTTCAAGCGCTCAAAATTCGTCAAACCGAATTAAGATTCTTATCGTACGACTTTATGTTACATGATAAAGATGTAGGAGTAAACATACTAGCAATATGCAATTATCTCGTAAAAGTCGGAGAACTTAATTTTTACCGAAGCATTTTTCTCAGGGTTGCCCACTGATTTCATGATGATTCCCCCCTCCCACTTTTCTTCTCCTCCCCTTATATTTCGGGTTCTACTCCTTTTCCTAGCCAATGACCGCTGCTCGCGTGCGTGACGTCACGGTTTCTCATTAAGAGAGAACGGCTGAAACGGAAATGACGCGGCAGTGAAAAGGGGGGAATGGAGGATGTCCCCCATCACAGAAATTAGAACGAAAGCAACCGGAAGTGGCGAAAATGAATCAGCATCAACCGCGTTATGCATGCAGGACATTTTGCGCTTTCCTCAGACATCACCAAAACTGGGAAAGGATGAGATGAGGAAGGCTTGGAAGCGGGAGTGGGCGAATACAACTCAACTCAGGGTCATTCGAGGAGATAAGCCCAGCCCCCCCACTTTTGCATCGCACCTCTGTTTTCTACTGAAGGTACGACACAGCCATCCACGTCTTTTGTCTCGATGTCTTTGTTTAAAACACATTCGAAACCAGCCTCCTTGAAAAGCCCCTACCGTAGCCCCTGATAACGCCCCCGCTTTAAAACTCGGCTTTGTGAAGGAATTCCAGCGAAGCGTCCAGACAACAATAGAATTCGAACAATACAAACGGAGTGAAATTAAATCCCCAATCGTAGCAATGAATTTGATTGCAAAGAACGTATTGTTTTTCTAGATTAAAATCAGTAGCTTGGTAAGTGACCACAAAAGTATTTAACAGAAATGTTGATTTTATTCATTGAAAATGAGGCGAAACAAATGACTGCCATTAGCTTTGTTTCGAATGCGACGAATGGACATTCTAAAATATATGGAATTCCATCCATATTCCAAATATTTCCGCTATTTAGAGATATTTTCGGTAATTTTGCTAGAACCTTTGAACTACCGGACATTCCATTTGGTATTAACTGTCATTCGTACGCCTTAATTTGACTTCACATTAAATAAAAATGTTTCGGATAATGATTTTAAGTCAGTTATTTTCTAAATCTAAAATATACTAAACAAAATTTTATTTAATAAACTTTTAGTTTCTGAGCTTTAAAAATGTGATTTTTGAGAGAACTAGAAAAGGAGAAAATATACATTAAACATATATGGTTAAAAGTAGAAAATAAAACATCTGCCATCCAATCAAATAATGTTACACAACCATATATAACCATACATAATCATATACACCACATATAGAGCAGCATAACTACTTAAAATGTGTGGAGCATCTTCAGCTACCTTCTTATAGGACCTTAAGAGATAGCAAGCTTTTGTGCTATCTTCAAAAAGGAAGAAACCACCAAAATTCCGAAAACTTTACTCCGACAAGTGTATAACAAAAAGCAAAAACGCCGTATCTTTCCACAACGGTTGAATCGAACGCGAGACCTTTTATAACAAAAAGCATAACCTTTCAGCACTAAAAGGGGTGGAAATAATGACACCTTATACTGTGGGGCATCCAATTTTTTTTAATTTAAAGCAAAATATTTTGTTCTTTGCTGTTAAGTAATAAATATTATGTCACTATAAAACTTTTTTCTTCGAAAAATAAAATAAATACACTGAGGTGTTATTACAACACAAGAGTCTTGGGGTTTAGGATTACATTTCAGAAAGGCATAAAGATTTTCAGCAATAAATAATGTCATATTTAGTTGATCATAAATAAGGTTTACTCCCGCATAGGATTTAAAAAATATGTTTTTTTTTTAATGTGATTTTGAGTATACCATGGTCCGTTCGTAGGATAGCGTTAATCGAAATAGAAAGCCTTCGATTCAATCATAACCCACGTTGAACGACGGAAGACGAACATTGCATTTCCGTTTTCTACTTGCATGTCTGTCGGAGAGTTTTCAGGGTTTTCTCCTTTGTATCGCATAAATGTGACCCACTATAAAAATCCATTCTAAAAGGTATTCGTCATGGAAGTTCATATGCCAAGTTGTTATTTTTAATAATTAACACTATCCATTATATGTTGCTGAAACTAATTTAAACATTTTTATATGATTAAATGAAGCAAAAAAAAAAAAAAAAAAACAGAAGGATAACTTCAGAAGTGTCTAACTAATTAACCATCCTATAAAAACATAATTGTTGAGGTAAAATAAGCTCACAACCATTTTTTCAGGTATTTCTTAAATCCTTATATAATTTGATTTTATATTATATCCAAAATTGAGCTTATATTTAAACAAACTCACTTATTAATGTATTCCCATTGTATCTTAAAAAGTACAAGTTATAACAAGAAACAAACTGACCCTATAGGAAAATCAATCTTTTCATATTTGAATGCAGTGTAAGGTGTCTTAAATTTTACGATGAATTAAATATTTGAAGCTTACTTATATTTTGATACATTCCTAAATTCGACACATTCACATGTAAATAGGAATGATTTGAGTTCGTTCAGTTTTGCTTGGATCCTTACATTAAAAAGACCTTGTTATAAGTCAGTGTACGGGATGCTCAGTGGGAAACAAGTGTTGTCATTCTGCACACGTCACTCTCTGGTGGAAAGAAAAGAAGCTTCCGGAACAGGACATCCGGTCCGAGTACCCAATCGCAAGACAATATCCATCACGTTGACCCTTAAAATACATTGTTTTCAGGGTAAATTATGCCCTTTCAATGCGCTCTGACAAGTTTGCTAGGCATATTTATTGTAAAGGTTAAAATATATTGAAGCGAACAGCCGACAGTTTTCATTTTTCATCCTATTTTCTCCTTGCACTATTCCCTGCACTGTGTTCCTTATTTTTTAATAGGGCAAAAGCAAAAACAAAACAATTAATGTACATTAATTTTAGAATTTGGCTCAACTCATGCAATATTCGCCAAAAAAGAATACAAACATGATTAAATATGTTAAGTAGCAGGTCAAGGACAATTTAGGATTAAGAAAAGGAGTCTAAAAATATATGATTTATGTACACACAAGCAATCAAATGTAAAATAATAAGCGTTGTATGATAAATTAATTCAAAATTTAAACTATTTTTTTTATATTTAGCTGAAAATTGCAGTCCATATTTCAAATAATTTAAAATGAGCCATTTCAATTGTTCTTATTCCGAAAAATAGTCTCATAACTATTTATGAAACTGCGTTGCTCATTTTAACAACTCAAATTGGTGTTTGGGAATTTGAATATTTCAAGCTTTTAGGGGATATATTTATGTATTTTTTCTAATAAACTTCTCTCTCAGTTTGGAGCCTAATCATGAGCGGATATATTTAACTCTTAACAAAATCTTTCCAATGAACATGTATTGTTTGCTCTCTAAAATTTAATATACACATTATTTAAATTTTGGATTTCGCTCTAGAATTTCAAATTTATTATTTAATTTTGGTCACAGACTAATTCATTTTTAAATGAAATTAATAGATAATGATTAAACTAAATTAGTTTAAGCTTATGAGGTTATTTGAATATTATTTGTTTATTTTGATTAATATTATAATTTATATTAATATTAGGGTTGTCTTTATATTTGTGTTTTCTAAGTGATTTCTGTAAAGTTGTTTAACTTTCACCATGGGATGCTTTTGTTATTGTGGCATGCCCCCGAGGTCAGCAGCGCTAGACCATGTCCATGAGCGCCTACACCTTCAAAAAGTCCAGTACCATAAGTGGATTCTCCATCAGATCTCTCCCGGAAAGACCAAAGCATTGAAGAATATGTTCAGGAGATGCTTGTTCTTTTAAACACTTGGAGCAAATTTCAAATTTCTTCGTATCCTCGACGAATTTCAAGTTACTAAGATGGCCATTTCAGAAACGGGCAATAGCCGTTTGTTCTTGTCAATTAAGACCTGTAGCCAGGAAAACACCTGGACGCGCGCAGCGGTACCAAGCTTCTTCTTTAGATTGAACAAAAACTTTATGATACCAAAATTTCTCTGTTTTTGTGAATGTTCTAATTAGTTCCTGATCTCTATTTTTAATAATAAAAGCCAATAGAACTAACAACAGCTTTATAATAATTTTAATCATGAACATAGATTGAAATGTGGGCTGGTAACATCTGACCACAAGACACCAGTGGCGGGATATTGAATTTTTCGAAGCTTTTTAACATGCACACGGAGTCTTAAGTAGATAGTGTTTGAGTGGAATAGATATCGAACCTATATATAGTATCTTCTGAAGGCAAGAGAATGGGATTTTCCTTAGTTGCACTTAATTTCTCTCTACTAGACTTATGGGGTAATATTTATTGTGCTTCTGTTCTCTAAATACAGATCTGTCTGGCTAGTTCCTTGGTGGTAATTTTTCAGATTTCCTCCTTTATGACACATGAATACGGCCCACTGCTTAAGAAAAAGTCCTCATAGAAGGCAATTTACGCCATGGACAACAATAGGGCGTACAACAGCTTCCGACCATTTGTTATTCCATTACAACGTGTCATGTATCAAAAGGATGAAAACCAGCAAAAAGTCCACGCACTCCCACAGGCAAATGCATTTGATACAAAGAGAATTGGAAGCTTCAACCTCTGGGCTTATCGTGGAATAGAGCGAATGTTTTTTTGGTTTTATTCTAGTCGTTGCTTAGCAGCCGGAGATGAATGCTGTTCTTCTGCCTTCTATATGCATCTCTGTAGAAGCTATGAAACACATGGAGAAACATGAATACGAAACTATGAAAAATCCTTTCAGAAGGCAATTTGTACCATAGGCATTAAAATGACTTATAAAATCCTTAGATCATTAGATTATTCTCTACGCAATACTAAGCAATAGCATCTACACAAAATTTTATTGCTCAGAAGCGATAAATATATAGGCTATTAACTTTTATAAAAAAAACATAGTTAGGTAGTATGTAGTGAATGGAAAAATAAAATATATCCTAAAGGACATAATATATGGATAAATACATGTTTTTAAAATCGCTGTCTAGTGACTCTGTTGATGTCTCAATAAACATGTTTCTAAGTTATTACATTTGTGCTAAGTTATTATGTTTAAATTATTACTTTTCAATGTTCGTAACTTTTGTCAAGTATATAATTTGTGGTTGGACTCAAAATCGAATGAATTATCTTAACGTTGAAATAATATTGGCTCTAGTTATGGAACGGCAAAAATTGTTTCCCCCTTAGTGAATATGCATTTCAGACGAGCAATACATACATAAAAAGCCCGGTGGCTTAGTGGTAGTGTTTCACGCTCCCAAGGCTCAAGTTCGAGGTTCTATCCTCGGGCTGAGCAAAGTAGACTCCACCTTTCATCTCTCCAGGAGGTTGATAAACTGAGTACTAAGCATGCTTGGGAACTAAACACTGGGGGTTTCGCATTAAGCTGGCCACCTAATCGTGACATGTACTTCGTACCTAGGGTCCTTTAGTCAAGAAAACAAAAATGGGCACTGTAGGCATTGGCCCACATGGACTGTTGCGTCGCATAATTTAGTTTAGTTTAACTCATACATATCAGTGGATACGAGCAACAAAAGTTTGGAATACTTGCTTACCATTAAGCGCCTGGTATTTTTGAGCCACGGTCAAATGACAAAGCCGCACCTAAACTGGTACCCTCCTCTCCACATCTACGACACTCTAGAAGAATGGTTTTGGACATTCCAGGTTAACGTGGTCATGTTCCTAGCAACCCAGTGGGAGAATGTAGTCACCTTCCCAGTCTCTGCCCATGCATGCTTCACTTTGCTAGTCTTACGGAAAACGCAATGAAGTTACTGAGCCGCAGGAGCTCTAGTAAATGGGTAAAAGATCATTTTGAAAACAATGTATTCATTGCATCATTAACTATTTTAAGATGATTTTTCAAAAGTAATTAACAAACTGAAATTAATCTGGATAAGATTGCTAAACTGAGAATTACGTGTAAATTTGTACTCGCGTTATTAAATAGAAAATTTTTCGTAAACATTGAAAATTATGCTCCAAATATTTAAATAATTAAATGAAGAATCTGTATTCTTTTGATTTCCTTTAAACATTATTATTATTCTTGCAGGAATTTAGATAAAACTCTTACAGGGTTCAATCTCTGCGGCAGTGAATTGCGTCTGTCAGGTAACGATATAGTATAACAAACAAATAAATAGAATGAATGCATACATTTTTACGGTGAAAATTTTTAGTATTTGATATTTTTTCAAAGCCCGGTGCCTTAGTGGTAGCACTTGCGCTCCTATGGTACAAGTCCGAGATTTGATCATCAGGTTGGACAAGGTCGATTCGGCTTTCCATCCAATGAATGGGTCGATGAAACTGAGCACCAAGCATGTTTGGGAACTAAATACTGGGGTATCGGGTTAGGCTGACCACCTAACTGGGACATATGTTTCAGACAGCAGGGCTCCAGGTCAAGAAAACAGGTATGAGCACTGTAGGCTTTGGCCCCCACACAGGCTGTCGTGCCATTGAGTTTAGCATTGATATTATTCTCTTTGCCAGTTTCTGTTGGACCATGCCAATGTTTGAGCACTCACATCATACTAGTCTAACATAACAGCAATTTGATAAGGATGTGGATATTAATCTGAAAATAATTCAATATAATAAGGATTTGATCATTTAAAACTACCCTTTTCAGGTAATTTTTAATTGTCAAAGGAAGAGGTTGATATTTAAAATAGTGTTCTTTTCTCCAAACTCGTGCAATGCGTCAACAGAAGCAATAGATAAAATTGCATGAAAATCTTCACTATTGCATAGAAGCAGGTCAGAATCAAACCTGCCTCCATGCAATAGTGAAACTGTCTCGATAGCATAATGGTTTGACACTAGTTTCTGTTCCTAACATCAAAACCAATTGTCGCTGATTTTGGAAGGTTGGTTACCTAAATCCTTACTAAATTACTTGTGCATTAGAGTAGTCTAAATTTAACTAATAGAAGAAATTATCTGTTTTTGAATTCTTTAACCAATTAGATATCACCTTGTTAAGAGGGTGTACATTCGGTAAATATTTACACGCTGTCATATCTGTTAAAAAAACATTAGATCATGCTTTACCTTCAAGAAGAAAAATGCAGAAGTACATATGAGGAAAAAGTATATAATTACTATTGGAATTGTAATGCGTATGGTGCTTTAAAAGTGCAAGAATTAAGATCATTGATTTAATGACTTTTTTCCTTTTGAAATTATTAATCATAAGAAACTGTTGATTGCATTTCAAAGTTAACTGACGAGATCAAGAATTGAACTGGAAGCTTCCGCATCAAACCATATCTCACCGGCTGAGAGATCGACCTATTTTCGACCTATTACATCGACCTATTTTGCATGGTGCCATCAGGCAATACAACAAATCATCAGCTAGGTCAAGTATAGAGCCCATTAGCCTCCTACAACGAGATCGGTACTTATCCCAACTAAACCACTGAAGTTCAGAATGATTGCTTTCTCATAATTGCTTAAAATTGAAGAAACATTTAAACCTTCAAAAATCTGGATTATTTCTTTTGTTTACATTTTAGCAAAATATAGTTGTTGTTTTTTTTTTGATAAAAATACTTAAAAAAATATTTTTTGTATTTACTTTTCGGAATACGAATGAAAAATTTATTTATAAATTTAAATAAATTTTAAACAATATATTTATAATTATTAAAATTACAAAAATGTTTCAAAATATAGAATGTTTGTAAATAAAAAATTTTTTAATAGGTTTTAGTAATTTGATTTGCTTATCATTTTTAATTCTTTAAAAAAATGTTTCTTAAGAAATATTTTATTTAAATTTACCCAAATCAAATTAAGCTTTATAACGGTAGGCTCATGATTAATATTTTTATTTATAAAACAAATTTTAATCTACATTTTTTCCGGATATTGAATATTTATATTTGTAATTATTTAAACACCAATATCAATTCAATCAATTAAATAAATTTAATAAGGATTGATACTTTCAATCCTTATTAAGTACAAAATATTTAAATTTTTTAAATATTTAAATTTTTAAATATTTAAAATATGATAAAATTTTAAGTTGTTACGACAATTATCTAAACAATAAGACGGTTTCAAATATACAAAAGTGGATGAGTATAAAATAAAATTTTTTTTGCTTCATTATTTTCGGTGTTTTTATGAATATATCTAACATGAGATGTTTACAATCCTAAGTTACGCGACTTATATTGTACTCAACAAATTTGAATTCAATTATTTGCTGCTTGTTTTGCCACGAGTTTATTACTAGTTGTTGCTGTGGAAGATCAAAGTTGTGAAACACGGAATATTTTGTTGTGTTTTATTGAGAGTGTACACAAGATAATCAATTCAGGAGACGTGCAGAAAGTTTCGCGTGATCACTCTGCTCTCGTTTCCTGTTCGCTGTCCCCTGTCCAATCAGCGTCCGTTCCTCGCCTCATTGCGTGATAGGCTTCCTCTAGCTCCTCCTTCCGCTGTACTTCCCACCCTCGCTACAAACTGAATGGTATCATCCGCGCGAACTCAGATGATCTTTAAGTATCTTCATTTCACCAGTATGTAAAAAGCAGAAAAAGGGATGATATAAATTTAGTGGACGCGCGTGTTTATTTAAGTTCAAATATAAATAACAATATATTGGATGTTGTTTTATCAAATCTAAAGTTTATATTGATAAATTTTTCCTAAAATTTATTTGTAGGACCTTTTGAAAATAAAATGACAACGAAATCAGTTATGGGATTCCTTTCCGTTAAAATGCCTAGTATATTGTATTTGAAAAGTTTTGATTGTCTAAGAAACTGTACAGAAGGCATTACGTTTTGAAATTTTATATTTGTTCTGCATATTGTAAATTATTTAGCAGTAATATGTACAATGTGCTTCAAATTAGATTGGCTTATTGGTTACCATTTTAGTTCTTTATTCTTATATAAATGAATACATACTATAATTTTAATCATAATTAAATATAAACTGACCAATTATTTTTAATATAACTGTAAGCGCTACTACTAATAATAATGTTTTATCATAAAGCAAAATGCTTATATTCTCATTAGTTATTGCAGGTTTATTTCTTCGGTCTTATTGTTTTGTAACACTGGCATATGAGTAATTAATGTTCAGAGCTATTAAGCAGTGCGATTATTAATTTACCATTTCAGTTGGAGTTGTTTATATAGCTCGCGCGCGCGCGAAATCCATTTAAATTGTAGTTCATGTTTTAATAAAACCAACTATGCGAAAATATGACAGTCAATCAACAAACCAACCTATTTAATTTTTTAAGTGTCTGTTATTTGATAGTGGTAATAATTCAGCTGTCTCTTTTTTTATACATCAGTTATACACATTTTTTAAATATTATAAGTGATGAATTAAAATGTGTGATGATGTTTTGGAGGGTGTAAGTTTAGGGAATATGGTTTATGGGACAGAATTTCCCACTTCAGTTCGGTAATTTTTTGTAGGAATTCTTTTTTTGACCTGCTCTTTCTTGGAATATCGCCGGACTCTTTTCCTGGACTGCTCCCTTTAAATTATCCAGCTTCTGACATTCCGAACTAAGCTTTTCATTCAATGTTTGATGCTCATAATGTATTTGTCCTCAAATGTCCCACCATATACACCACATTCTCTTATTCAAAGTCAAATTTGTTTTACAGTTGGAAAGGCTAAATTTTCTTCTCAGTGTAGCCTTTTTCTTATGATGTTTTTGTAAGTTATCCATTTTTCCTCCGCAGTTGTCATCCGGTTCTGGAAGGTCTCGATTTTATTCTGAACAAGCAGAGATAGGCATGTAATGACTCGATCATCAAAATTCTTCTGACTTAATTCATATGGCACCCATTTTGATATTTCCACACCAATCCTATCTTCTGAATATGGTCCGAAATAGTTTGCTGAGCTGAATTAAGCTTTCTGCGATCTCCAATGTTGCCAGAAAAAGATCTTGCTCAAATATAGGATGTAAAAAAAATAAGTACATTTATTAAAAGAGATCTGTATCATTTATGAAAAATAACTCAGTTCTAAATTTCAGATGTCTGTGAAAAATATCTATATCTGATTTTTAGAAAAAATAAATCCCATTTACTTAAATATTGAAATAAATATAAGTATATTGAATAATTCAATTCAATTCAATTTACATATATTGTTAATTTTGACAAAAAGTATTCTGTAACAAACAAAAATCGAAAATACAACTCTAATATTTAGTAGAATCATTATGCTGAGTACCTACATCCTCAAATATCGAATTTAGGGTAAAAGAAAATCTATTCAGAGTTAAAAATTGGCAAGTTCTCTTATTCTGATTAATTATTATACCATTTTTTAGGCACCAAAATTACAACATCTTCAAAGTAATGTTAAGCGTCCTCTTTAAACTATCTTTTTCCCATTTTGAAGCACTGTTCCAATTAACTAGATCTTCAGCAAAAAGGACAAAATCTACCCATTGTGCCAAAATATTCGGTAAATCCTTAATAAAAACATTAAAAAGAATTGAGCTGATAAACATTCCCCGTAAAAGGATAGTCGTAATCTTTTTAAAAGTAGAATTGCTACAGCTATATCTATCAGCAGAAAAACGTTGTGATAGAAATTTCGTAATCCATAAAATCATTCTGCCACTAACACACATGTTCTGTAATTTCTGAAATTCAGCTTTATCTTTACTATGATTGATTGATTACTTACATAAATTACTGTAATATTTCCATCTGAAAATCAAGTTTATAATTTTTTATGTTCTCCAATCATTTGTGACAGATCCTCTCGAATGCCAGTTTCCAGACTGGCAAGAGGTCTGACTAAGTGTCTCATTTTTCGTGCATAAAAAGATCTTTGCAGCCTGTTCAGAATGTCAATCTCAGCCAGCTTTTGCTAAGCACATCCTTTAGACTATCTCCCTTCTTGATATTTGTCCCTTCTTGTTCTTGACTTCCTTAGGGTCAGCGGTAGGATGGATCTTGTCTGACCTCGTCAGACAGCTAGAGGATAAGTCACAGCAACGTGCTCTATATATCAGGTTAAAAATTTGTTCAAGGAGCATTTGTCTAGAGAATCGAATGGTTTGTCTGTAGAACACCGAAATATGCTAATTTTTGCAACTGTTAATATAATGAGAATATTTTTTTCTCCCCTTTGAATTCTGTTACATTGAAAATGCAGGAAATAAACTCAATCATGAATGAATTAATTATGCATAGGCTCATAAAAACAAAAGATTAATAATTACTTTTGAATCGTTTGGGATAACATTATAAGTCATGCCTTATACCAAAATCCAAGTCTTAATAAATGAACTAAATCAAAACTAAAATAGAAATGAAATAAAAGAATAAATATAATATATATATATATATATATATATATATATATATATATATATATATAATTAAACAAATAATATCTCCAATAAAAACCACAATACAGATTTTTTTCCAAATTTTCATATTAAAATGCATTTTAAAAATAAATAAAAATTCACCCTGTCTTATTGTGAGGCAATTGAGTTGTTTCCTCTTGTTATTATTTCTATTACTTTTGTTAATTCAGATTAATTCACTTATTTTTAATAACTCAATTTCTTCAATCATGATTTTCATATTATTTCAATAATTTTTTTCTTTAGATTAAATTGAATTTTTTCTAAATATCGTAATTTTCCGTTGGACTATTGGAGAAAAATGATTCAATTTGGTTCTAAAAAAACTGTAGGAATATTTTGGCTTGTTGATTATAAATCATTTAACAATTTTTCTAGACAGGTTCAACTCCTTGGAATTGAAGTAGAAAAATCTTCCATATATCCTGATGTAATAAAACTGTGTCTAGAAATTTAGTACAGCAGTGTCATTCAGGTCCGTAGTTCCAGTTATCATTTTTCATAATTGGTTTTCTTTAATTTTTGTTCCTTGTCCTCAAGTATCTTATTTTACCAGTTTTGCTCCCGGTTGAAACTTTCTTTGGTGGTCATTTTACACTCACTTTTAACACATTAGGACACATTCAATCGCTACATACGGTTTAAGGTTGATTTCGAGCGACAATGAACATCCAAGCTCAAAGTTAGAATCGAACTTGCGAAACGTTGAACTAAAGCACAGATCACTAAGCATTAAGATGTCAGCTCTGTGTTTTATTGCAAAAAGAAGGTGTTTAACAAAGAACATTTCCCTCAGTTTTATGTTTTTGTTCTCATAAGTTAATTGAATTCGGGGATCTTTTTCAGATACTGATGAGTTACTTTACATGCTCCGGTGTAAGTCAAGTCTTGCTAAAAATGCACTAAAAATTAAAGTGATAAATTATTCTATTACTGTGATCCAATAGTAATTAATACAATAGAAGTAGAATGTTTTAAGTTCAGTACCCATCCACTCATAAGTAAATGCTGCTATTTTCTACATACCTGGGTTGGGTGCTTGTGTATTTTCTTCCTTCCAGTACTTGAATAAGGTCCACTATCTGTGAAAGTCCTCTAAGAAAGCAACATTCAAATGAATTACACCTGAAATTTATCAGGTTGTTCGGAACATTGTGAGAAATTTAATAATTGGGTAACTTTTTTTACTCTCAAAATCATACTTGTATGAGTTTTACCTTTTGTAAAAATATAATCTAGCTTTCATTTTATTTCTTTGATTGGAAAAGTACTTAACTTACATGAATTGATTTTCTTGATTATATTTCTTTCTTTTTTTTTGACTTCAAAAATATAAAGAATAAAATATTTTTGATTTTAGTAAAGAAAAATGTTATTTTTCGCTGTCATTTAACCAAATCATAACATCAATAAGCGATAGAAATTTTGGGATTAAGAAAAGACTATTTTTTGCAATTTTTATGTTTTCTGACGCCTTACATACAAATTATCATTAAAATTTACCTTTTTTTTAAAACCCTATTTATGGTTTGTCTCATTTACTGAAGTGATAATTCAAATTCCTCATGAGCACACATTTTTTAACAAACTGAATTTTTTATGTATTAATCAGTTTTGTAGAATTGGTATAGTTTTACATCATTGTTAGTTTGTTCCTTTTAGCAGTGAAATGATCCTCAAATTTCAAACTATAATACAAATCTATTTTTAACAATCAAAATCCTTTGTAATTTTGTAGGAAATGTTTTTGTCTGATAATTATTATAAGTTTTATTTTTCGTAGCTTTTTCCCTTGAATAATTATACAAACCTTTAAACTGAATTATACATGTTTGATTTGAAAGTCCATCTAGAACAAAATTATTATAATTATATTAAACAATTTTTGTTAATATATATATATTGCTTTATTTGTATACACGATGTTTGCTTACATATTTTAGAAAAGAAAATTTAATGAAAGTAAAGTTGCTGTGTGCGAAGTGGCAACTGGTTGTTGTGTTGCATCAGCATGTTTCCCTGTATCTAGGCCCTGAGTTGGACTCTACTAGTTAAATAGAAAAACCCGGGTGGAGTCAACGCAAAAAATTATGAGTTTAAAATTTTAACTTATTACGAAGAATAAGTTTTTAAAATTGTTTACATTTCATATTTGAAGAAATTATTGAAATCATTTCGTTAATGAATGCCATTTTACATCGATAATACTTTTCAAAAAATAATATGTTAATAACGATGTAAAATATATGGTTGACAGGAACTGTAATAACTCCATTTTTACGTGCAAAGAATCTAATGTTGCAAGTTGAAAGATAGAGGAGTTTCTTTCCAAAGAATCAGTATCTTTATGCTACCATGGATATACACTGCCTGACATTGAAAATGCAATACCAAGAAGGAGTTGTCAAAAAGTGACAAAACTCGGCAAACAAAGAGAGAAAGCACAGAAACGTGGGACCACAGAGGACGGCGATACACGAAGCAACAAGTCTAGGCACAGAATCATAGAGAGTACAGATGGCGCCCTGAGGAATGGCTCTCCCTTCCCTGTCCACCATTTAACAAAGTGCGTCTTCTGAAAGAGGCAGTGGCTGGGTCTGCAAGTGGCGTTCAATCATATCCCAAACGTGTTCAATTGCTGAGAGATATGGTGAGTACGGTAGCCAGGAAATCAGTTTTACACCTTGCTGGGCACGTTGGCTGATGCGAGCAATGTGTGGTCGGGCGTTATTATGCTGATAAAGGTAATTGGGCTATCCCTGAAGTTAGAGCAGTGTCACCAGCCACAGCAGATCATCCACGTAACTTTGGGTTGTTATGATACCGTGACTTCGAGCTAGAGGTCACCTGGAATTGTACGCAATAACACCCCAAACCATGATGCTGCGTTGTCACGTGAGGGGCATTCCACAATTGCTGCAGCATTGGACCTGTTACCACGTCACGCCATACTCCTACGAGACGATTATCAAAGAAGAAACAGAAGCGTGACTCATTTGAGAAGACGATCCTGTGGCACTCCGTCGTCCTCATCGCTCTAATCCGGCACCATTCAAGACGTTGTTGTCTATACTGTGGGGTCAATGGTTCATTGGCCACTAGAAACCAATCGAAAGCAAATATTTCTGCTCAGTATGGGAGCATTCAGGATGTCTTGCTCATGCTGCAGAATTTTGGTAAACGTGTTTTGTGGGGCCGCCACCACCTTCCATCGGACGCGTTGATTCACGCGTGCTAACGTCACTCTTGCTGCACCGGCTCCCTATAAACATTATCTAGTTCCTTGTTCCATCCATCTTCGTCACAGGTGGTGCACTATGGACGCGTAAAAATGTTTGTTAGCTACAGTTTTCCGTAAGGACCAACCTGCCCTTCTCAATCTGATCGCCATACAATTCGTAAATTTGTTTGTCTGCTAGAAACTGACTTCGTGGACGATTGCCTAGCATTCTGTGCAATTTTCAACAGGCGTTCTTTGAACAAATTTTCAACGATTATTTTCCAAGTATTAATAACGGCGCGAATGTTGCCCACTCTGGCGATTTCTCACCTTGTATTTAATCCTACGTGCGCTGGACAGCTGCGTGTTTCACATCATTTGCATAATTCAGTAAGGTGTGTCTATCCTGAATTTTGCATATGTTTTTGGCACTTCTTTCTTGGAGTTGAATTTTCAATGTCAGGCTGTGTATTATTTTAGTTTCTGATTTATTCACTAAGTATTTCAAAATATGGAAATAAAAAGGCCTATGTCTTTACCGATTCTTATAATTTAATAGGGATCTAAGATACTTTGTTAGAAGAAAGAAGAAAATAATTAATCAAAGTAGTAATGATCTGCTTTATAAATGGGCAGTAACTAAAATAGGAAATTGTCTGCCTTCTCTTCGACATTAACAGCGTAGAAATTCTGTAACGTTATTTTAATTTAACTTGTACTTTAAGCAATTTAGCACTTTTTCTTTGAAACTCAGTGTAGGTAAAATATCAATCTGATTCATCGAAAAATTCTCTTAAAACTAAATGAAAATCAAGAATATTTTTCCTAATTAATGAATGAAAAGGCTAGTAAATAACAGTTATAACAACGTGAAAACACCAATTACTGATAAATAAACAATCTGTAAATTTCCCTTCTGCATTAATGATGTACTAACCCAAAAAGGCTATTTTAATTTCAGTGTGAATTTTATGCATCGCAACAAATTTTCCCTCTCAAACTCAATGCAAGTGAAATACCGAATTAAAATATCAAGGAATTCTTTTAACTTAGTTGAATTATTATTTATTCATTAACGAACAAAATGATTAATAAATAGCAATTATGATAATCTATAGCATATATGTACCAGTATCTGATGCAGAAAATGATCTTTAAGTTCTCTTTCTACGTTAGTGATGTACAAATTTGCAGAAGTTATTTTATTTTTAGTGTGCATTTTATGCACCCCAACAGATTTTTCCTTTCAAACTCACAGCAGGCGAAATGTCAAATCCTTGAGTCCAAACCGAAGAAGAGAACGTCTCCGATAAATGCCACTGAAAGCTAGCATCTTTTAGAGGGTGGACTTGGGGTTGGAGGAGAGGGTGGGCTCGTTAAATGTTCCGTGTCCAGGCAGAAGAATCTCGTCTGAGAAAAAAGAGAGAGAGAGAGCATCCCCATGATGGGGCCATTGCTCAAAAAGCTGTCCGGAAAAGATGGCCGGCGCCATACTTAGTCCCGCTGACCCCGACCGTTCCTTCTCGCTGCCCACGTGTGCTGCACCACTCCCCCGCACAGTGGGGTGGAAGGCAGTAGCTAATGATGGTAGGTTATCTTCTGCTTCCAATGAGGGGAAGGGGAGAGAATCCAGTGCCTGCCACTTTCTCTCATTCTTCCAGAATAAGAAGAAGATGGAGGTATCCTGAGATAGAAGCGTTGAGAGAAGAAATTTAATCTGGAAACTCGAGAGATTGCCGGAAAGGGATGGCTCTGGGTGAGGATAGTGGGTGCAAGTAGGAGGTTGTGGTCACACTCTTGTAGAAGGGGAGAGATAGGAATGACCATTGGTTGCCCATCTTCCCAAATGAATGTTTCTTCCAGATTTGTTTGAGTACATCAGTATTGTGTTTGCTGATATTAGATTTATTTAAAACAATGTTGCTTAAAAACTGTTGTATTGCCCCATTTTAGCAATTTCTCGGGAATAATTAAGTTCACCCTAAATGTAGGGTGCTCTGAATATTTATAAATGGTTTATTAATTCAGAAAAATCAAATAAATCTGTTGGGGAGAGAGCGTTTTCGGTAAAGGAAAAAAATTTAATTTTTATCTGTGAGAAACTCTACCCGTAACCAAAGAGAATTGATCTATGGAATATTATGCTCATTTGCAAGTTGAGAGAAACACTATCAAAAGAAACCCAGTTTGGAAGAGTACTGGTTCTATACTTTATATTTGGTTAAGTTCTCATTTACATATTTTTTGTGGTTTGCAATCAATTGACAATTTTATAGGTTAAAAAAAATCGCGCGAGCGCGCGATTCTCTCTTATCAGCTTTTTTTCTAATAATATAATGAGTTATAGTGCATCACAATTTCATTAGATATAATTTTTATCAGTTCCTCTTCATTGTTGTTGTGGTATCCTCCAAATGTCTGACCAAGTCAGACAAGGTCCCTAAGTCTTTACGTACTTTACAAGGTACTTTTCGTCATTGTCTAAGTAATAGGGTCATTTCAATTTGTAAACGCACAACTAACTCAGGTTAACAGTTTTATTGTTAAATATTGACGCAATTTCATTATGCCGCATTATTTCTTTTAAATAAAATGTTATGAGAAAGATCTTTTGTCTTCTATTATTTGAAATTTTGAAAATTATTACCTTATAAAATAAATTTTTATTCTTTAATTATATTACATTTACTTTACTCTCTTCTGGAATAATTAAAATAATATTTCAATGCAAAAAGATTTATAAAAATGAAACTTTTCCATTAAAACCTAAGTTTAAGTAAGAGTTTAAATGATTATTTTAAGAAATAATTTGAATTTCTTAAATCATAAAATATGAACAGAATTTTATGTGTCTGTACTGAATGCTATAAAAATTTCTGTACATACAACTTTTCTTAAAATAATAATAAATTCTAATTTCTTATGTTAGTAAGCATCTATAGAAGACTATATATCTAAAGAATATATATGTATATATGTATGTATAATTTTAGTAATTTTTTATATAAATTAGAACTTTTCAAAAAGAAATTTTAAAACCATAAAATTTTGAATAATATTTTATCTTTTCCAGGTAAAGAAGACAGTAACCCCTCCTGTAACTACTTAACAGAAATCCTTTTCTTCCTTCAACAACCTCGTTCTTCAAGTTAGATCTTTGAAACGAATTCAACTACTTCAAAATCTTTTATCTTTCTAATAACTGAATAATGTTGAAACGTAAAACATAATTAATCTATTACTAAAATATCTCTTGTTTTTAGCAGATTTTACATGTATTAATAATAAAAATTCGTTGATTTGAGATTATTCATACAGTTAACTATTAATTGATAAAAAATAGTTTTAAAGCCTACAAAACTAAAAAACGAATCAACATTATCGGGAGAACAATATATATATATACATACATATAAATAAATACGGGATAAAATGTAGAGTACATTGAGGTTAACGGGTTTGGAATACTCGCCCATCACCAAGTGCCACATAATTTTGAACCATGGTCAGGTGACAAGGTCACATCTGAGTAGGCATGTTTTCTCCACATCCATGCCACACCAGTGGATGAAAGTTGGAAGTCACAGATTAACGTGGGCATGTTCCTAAACTTACAAATATATGAGTATGTATACTATATAAATGTAAAAGAATAAAATCAATAAATTATATTTTTATTTAACGCTATCTGCATAAATTTTCTGCGGACTATTGTTTGTCTTGTCTTTATTTACTTTTTAGTTTTAATGAAAAACATTTCGGTTTTATTTTTACTTTTATTAAAGTACAGTAAAAATAATTTTTTATCACAAATTTTCTTAACATCTCTAATTATTTTTTAATCTTAAGTTTAAATACTTATTTTATAATTATGAATAATGTGTATCCATAACTTTTATTATTTATGAATATATTGAACATATTATTCTAATATAAATAATGAACTGTTATATATAAACTTAATATAATAGATAATTATGAATAATTTGACATTTCAAGGAGGAATTTTATGTAAAGTTGTGTCATATATTTTTTATTTCATTGCTACTATTTTCTTACTAGATCTGAATTTTGTTCTTTTTATAAATTATTTTGGTGTTTTTTAAGTACTTTCCGTCCAGCTATTTTGCTTTAATTTAATACTTCACTTTAGAAATTTATGTATTCCTTTCACATTTTTTGCCATTGTAATTCTTATATTTTTTGGATAAGTTTATAAAGTTTTAGTATTATAATTATGAAATGTGTGATTTTACTAGATACATTACAGAATTAAAATGCGACAACATTGTAAGACAAATATTTTAACAAATACATTAAGTGAGTTCGTATCTTTGTCATTCAGTGGTTATTATTTATTTGAAAAAGTTAATTCAACAGGAAACTGCGATTTAAAGAGAATTCTAAGTTATAATTAACATACAAGTCCATGATGGGAATTGAAATATTAAATTCAAAGTAAGTTATTCTATTGCGATATAATTATGACTGTCATTTTTTATTGAGGGAATCATTAGGCTTAGTCTACCTTATGGTCATCTTAAAATAGAATCAATTGATGAGACTAAGCTTCTCTTCACCATGTCATACCACATCAGTGGAAGAATATTGGAGCCTAAGGGTCTCTTAAGATGTTAAGACAGTTATCTAAAGATGTTAAGACAGTTATCTGAAGATGTTAAGACAGTTATCTAAAGATGTTAAGACAATTATCTGAAGATGTTAAGACAGTTATCTGAAGATGTTAAGACAGTTATCTGAATATGTTAAGACAGTTATTTATCTCGGAAAGATGGCATCTTTTTATCATGGCATAATACATCAGTGGAAGAATATTGGAGCTTAATAGTCTCTTAAGATGTTAAGACAGTTATTTAGCTTGTTAAGATGGTCTTCTTGGTCAGTTATTGAATACATTATTTTCATACATGAGAAAGATGGCTTTTCCTATAAAGCAACTATTTTGAAGTCTAGAATGTTGACCAATTTGTCACCAAAGCTATTTTGGCAGTTTCTAATTTTGTAAGAGGTTAAACAAACAGAAGAGCTAAATCATTTTAGTCAAACAATCGGTTGACTTTCCAAAACGATTTGTAGTTAATTGATTTTGCTTTGGAATATAAATTAAGACTTAAAAATACTTTGATGAAAAATTATTTTTAATGTAAAACATGTTTTTGCCTCCTCTTAAAGTTTCAAATTATATTCCATCTAAAAGGAAGAAAATGGATATAAAATCAATGTCTAAAACTACACTTTTTACTTCATCCCCAATTTCATTCGGAATGTTACCATTTCGATAAAAGCTGACGTATTTTGTCGAAAAGAATGAGGAGGGGAAAAAAAAAAGAATGGAAAAAGGGCACGAACACGAGCTCTGAGAAAGAAGAAATTGCCTGGTTTTTAATAGGGAGAAAATGACTTTTTCCCCTTTTTCGTGACATTAGTAAAACTGAAAATAGTACTTTGCTCCCTGAAATTGCATACGGTATGTAATTATAATTGGTCCTAGTTGAAAACGAGAGGGAAGAAAAAAAGTCCTACGTCTTAAAATGGCGTTTCTCCAATTTCTGCAATTTATCTTTATATATTTTTTCCCCTTTTTCCCCTTCTCTCCCTTTATCTCTAGAACTCTTTCACGCTTTTCTACGAGTTTTAGTAATTGGTGCGACAGATTTTCTTCTCGATCCTTCTCTCTTTTTTTTCCCTTCGTCTTTTCAAAAAGTCCCTGTTTTTGAATGAAATGAGAGAGAAAGAGTAAAAAATTATTACTTTTTATCTTGGATAAAAAAAGAAAAAGAGACCAGATTGACGAAATATATATACGAGCTTCACCTTTCTTGCCGGCTATGAAAGGAGGAAATTTTTTCTTATTACTTTTCTTCTTCTTTTCTTCCTTATAGGACCCGAGGATCAATTCCTCTCCCCCCTTGCCATCTGTCCTCGGTTAATAACTCTCTTAATTTACTTCTGATGTTCGTGTCCTTTAAGGCATTCAAATTTCTTTTTTTATTCAAAGCAAAGGAATTTTTCCCCAACGATATTGAACTTATTGAAATAGATCGAACAGCTTAAAACCAAATTTAAAAGACTGCATTAGGCCATACTTAGATGCGAATGTTTTTCAATGTTACTTGTTAATAACAAAATTAACAATAAATCCGAAAATCATTTAAAATTATACTTTTAGAAAATGCGTAAAGCTAATCAGTTTCTTAAAATAAATATACTAATGCTCTTCAACTTAACTCATATATTAATGGCAGTATAATATAAATTTACAACAAAATTATCACTCACATTCAAAAGCTTCACTATAGATAAAATATATCCACGTGAGAAAAAATATATAGTAATAAACATTATATAATCTCACAATATAATAGTAACCTGCTTTGTTAAAAATAATCAATGAAAATATTTATTCTTTTAAACTTGAATTATTTTATTCACTATAATAAAGTAGTGAATTTATTTTATTGAATCATCACACTCATCTCATTTTTCATCAGTTATCAGTGATGAGTACATACATACATAGCCCCAGACTGTATATTTAGGTTAACGGGTTTAGAATACTTGTCCATCATCAAGTGCCTCGTAATTTTGAACCACTGTCAGGTAACAAGGTCACATATGAGGTGGTACATTCCTCTCCACATCCACGGCACAACAGCGGAAAGACTTTGGAGGTCACATATTAACGTAAACACTTCCCTAACACACGGAGCTCAGAAACCCAGTGAGGGAGCGTACGTGGTCACACTCCCAATCACTGCCCTCGGCAAATGATGCTTCCATTTGCTGATCTTAACGGGAAGCGGCGTGAAGCTACTGAGGCACTGGAGCTTGGCAGTGACGAGTAATGATTACAAAATTGGTGACAAAATGATGACAAAAGTGCATTTTATGAGGCAATGAAAATGCAAAAAGAATTGTTCTTACGAACACTGGTACAAAATCTAATAACTGATATCACCCAAAATTTTTATTTGAAATATTTTTAACTGAAACTTTACTTGAACGGACCAAAATTATAAATACATATTACTAAAAAATTTATTTTGTTTTAATCCAAAATTGAGTAATTATATACTTTTTAAGCTTTTATTAAGAGACACTACATATTTTTAGATTCGGAGAATATTTTATAATCCAAAATGTGTTTATTATATTTTTGCTCCTTTTTAGCACTATAACATGGGGTGGGCCCGAGGCTTATTATTAATGTCCCTCTAAATATTCTTCTCGATTTTAGATTTCCAACTTTTTATTTCCATAGTAGTTAGAGAACCTCAGAAATATTATCTAAAAATTCAAAGCTCAAAGAATTACTATTTATAACCCTTTGATTTTGCGTAAATAAAAGCCTAATGGCCAAAGGCTTTTATAAGGCATTTTAATGTCCACCATGATTGTGGGATAACTTCAAATATTATACTCACATATTTAAAGGGAGTAAACCAGGAAAATGTCCAAGAAAATACTCAGGCAGAAGTGCATGCAGAAACCCAGTATTTATCTTTTGATAATCAACAATAGCAAAGATCGATCTCATAATCTATCTCTGACGAGAATCACTTGTCTATGATGAGCTCTAATTTATAACTTTTCTCAAAATATTGTCATCTATTCTCACAATACGACAAAACCAGATGAAATGCAAAGTTTTAATGTAACCCGAATTATATTTTTTTCATTTTATTAAGCTTGATAGCTTAATTAACGAATGAAAAATGCTTAGTAGGATTCTCATTTTTCGAAATTCTCCCAATTTATGGAAAACATCCCGTAAGAGAAATTATTAATTTGAAAAAATGTGTTCACACATATCTTATATTTACATAATCATAAGGATTCTATTTTACTGCAGCATTTCACTTACTTATTATTCTATTATCGGCTTCGAGTTAAAGAAACAACACTGTCAAAGACATCTGTTTTGATAAGTTCTTTAGTGAGAGATAACTCACAGAAAAATTTTCTTAGTACCGAAATTAATACTGTGTTGTATTGTAAAAATCTATTATCCTTCCGACTTCATGATTTACTCTGGAGATGAAAATATGTACTCAAGTTACAACTTCGTCAGTTGAAATAATTAAAATTTATGACTCAATTGGTGCTAGTAGAATTTTCCTCAACGTTCATTTTTATTTGTCAATTTTACAGTTGATTAATTGCATGCATGTATATTTATGTACATTCACAAAAGAACACACACATAATACTCAAAAATAAATTAATTCCATAAATTTGTGAAAATATTTACATCAATCAATAATGTCAACAAAATACTCATAAATAAAATTATAAAACAGAAGTAGAATTCGTCATGTACATATGAACAAGATGGACTTCAAGAACCAGAAAAAGAGTACAAGCTGGAAAATTGTGGTTTCTCAAGAACTTCATTTTTTCACGGTTTTAATTAAGAAATTCAATTGTTAAGCTTTTTTCCATAGAAATAGTGAATTAAAAATATCACAACATAATTTCTCGGAATCTTTGTAATGACGTATTATCACAGACTTGAATCCAAGCAAACAAGAAAGATATACAGCAAATGTCTTTGACATGACAAGGATATATTGGTCATCCTTGTCATGTCAAAGGCATTACTGTGATAACACCTTGTTGATATTTATAAATTGATATCTAGAATTCTATTTCTTTGAATGGATTCCATAGAAAGAATAGGTTACCTTAAATATTGAATTTCTTCGAGAATGGAGCAATATTCCGAAAAACTTTGTTGATATTCTAATCGCATTGATTCACACACAAAACTAAAATATGAAGCAGTTTTAGTTGTTTAATGGGGCCACATGTCAAATTAAACACTTTCCCTCATTACCAAGCAATGTTGATTATTACAACAAGGCTGTGGAATCTTAAAAACTGCATTTCATCAGGAGTATAACAATATTCCAAAATATGTTAGAATTATTTACATCGCATTGATGCAAAACTGGTGTAAAACAGTCTTAGCTGTTATGGAATTACATAACAACTATATCTGTTGGATGGGATTATAAGCTTAATATTTTTATAAGTTCTAAAGAAAACATTTACTATCCCAATAGGGCTATAGAATTTTAGAAATTGCATTTCATAAGGAATGGAACTATATTCCAAAATGTATTATTGGTATCGTCATTTTATTGATAACGATGACAATAATATTGATCAGTGTGAAATAATTACCTACTGAAGAAAACTACATGCCAAATTTAAAATATTTCACTATTTCCAAATACATTTATTATCATTTAAAAGCAGACAAACCATTGCAGAAAGATACCTTTTCATGTTCTTCCTGTTGCTCCAAGGAAGTAAAGTTGCCATGCAGTTTTTGTTTCCTTTTTATAGTGCGTTTGTTACATATTTGTTCTTTATTTTATTTTTTACGTTACATCTTGCTTCGCTTTTTTTGAGTGATCTCCAATTTTTTTTTCACAATGTCCATATCGGGAGCTTTGATTGATGTTTGTATCATTTGATAAAACATAGTGAAACTTGAATCAAAAATTCCGAATAGAACAAAGGAATCCTTTGTTATTCATAAAATATATTAAAAATTAATTTATAATGAGTCCTTCAATCAATTTCAGGAAAAAAGATAAACAATTTTTTTTATAAAATATACACTAATATAATAAGTTTTTAATAACTTATTTTTGTTTGACTTTTACATTTTCAAACTTGTAGGTTATTTCAGAAAAGCGTAACCAAAACAAACGTTCAAAGAAACCAAGTTGTTTTGTTTATAAGTCTAATTAATTAACAAATGAGGGACAGACAATAAATCAACATCCTTAATTTGTTGTTGAGTTTACAGCACAGTAACGCTTCATCCGAAATAGCCCAAATTGCGGAAGTGAATTCATTTTCATTGAAGCAGCTGACAAAGAAATCACTGACAAAAGAGGACATTGACAAAAGAATGGATAAAAAAATAAAAACACATTCAGCTCATTTTCTTAACGAAGGGTTTATTGATAATAAGTTCAAATGAGAAATGTTGAAGTCAGCATTGTTTTGCACAACTGAAACAAATAAAATAGCGTCCGCATCATTTGAATTCTCATAGATCGCAATTAACCTTATTGAAAAGAAAACCCAAACTTTATTTTTTTTAATTTGCACTACCCCCTTTCTTATTAATTTCAACTCTACTCTTTCATTATCACTTGCCTTTAAGCGATAACCCCCTTCGCTATCCCCAAACCCCCAGAAAATTTCATTGCGAGCAGCATAGCGTCAAATGATAATAATAAAGTCGTCAAAAACAAAGACCAAAAATCTCCCGGTTTCCCTCCTAAAAATTACTAATTAAAAATCTTTTTGAAAAGCGGGAAAGAAAGAAGTAAAATAAAGAAAAAAACTGAATATAGGAAATGGAGAGTGACTTGCGAAATTATTTTTTGAAAATAGGGGGGAGGTGGGGGAGGGTGTGACACACACACAAAAGGAAAGGGGGTAATTGGGGAGGGAACTATTTTAGTACGCCGCCCGGAGGAGCTGCATTCATTAAGGCAATTAGTAATGACCAGGGATTCCATGACTTAAATGAGAGAAGGCAGAATTCCGCCTTTCGGCATTCATGTTTGAAATCGTGGCGGACGAATACAGAGGGAGATCTCATTAAGAATTTTGCATTAATTAAATAAGATGGTATTATCTTTCTTTTCCGCCTTATCTTTTCCATCCTTGCCGAGGGACAAATCATATAATGCGGATTTGACAGATATAGATGCAAAGGGATTGTCCAGGCAAAACCAGACTGAATTAATGGAACCAAATTTTGTAAAGATTTTAGAGAACTTAGATTTAACGGAAATATTTTGCTTAAAAATATTAAAAAAATCTATATCATGCCATAAAAAAACTATTTCCTTATATGATACAATATAGATTTTTTTAACCCCCGAACTGATATGGGATAAAAACATTTAAATTCAAAATCAAAGTATATATTTTAGAGTCTTTCGTATTAAATAAAATATCTGCCCTATTGTGTATGGAATAAAAACATTTTAATTGAAAATAAAAGTATATATTATGTAGTCTTTATTAAATAATACCTGTGCTCTAGTGGGTATGGGATAAAAACATTTTAATTAAA
Organism: Latrodectus hesperus; assembly: GCA_037975125.1. Taxonomy (NCBI): domain Eukaryota; kingdom Metazoa; phylum Arthropoda; class Arachnida; order Araneae; family Theridiidae; genus Latrodectus; species Latrodectus hesperus. The sequence continues at coordinate 26,605,319 of CM075862.1, forward strand.
AATCAAAGTATATTTTATGTAGTCTTTCGTATTAAAAATAATATCTCTGCACTAGTGGGTATGCGATAAAAACATTTTAATTGAAAATCAAGGTATATATTATGTAGTCTTTCATATTAAATAATATGTAATAGTGGGTACTAGGTTATTACGATTTTCTCTCTATTGTATTTTAAGGCATTCAAAGAAAGTTAACTTTAATATGACAAGATTCAACTCAAGAGTTTTTTCTTTATTTAATTTGTTTTAATTAACAAAATTATCCTGATAGATTAGGTTTGAATTCCAAAGACTTCATTATAGTATTAATTAATGCATAGAAATAAGCGTTAAAAACAGAAGAGATAAACTTTAATAGCAAGATTCAACTCAAGAGTTTTTTTATAGATTTGTCTTAATCATCATGATAAGCTTTGCTTTGAATTTTAAAGATTTCATTATAGTCTTCCTTCATCTAAAGAAATAAGCATTAAAAACAAAATTCAACTAAAGATAATTTCTTTAACTCAGTTAAAATTAATCCGATATCTAAACTCTCTAACGAGATTCATATTACTGAAACTCTAATATAATCTCAACGTGTATAAAATTACCATAGTACACATAATTACTGTTAAACACATTACTTAATTAACTCACAAAATGCAAACTGAATGCACATACGTGAAAAAAGCTTTAATAAGGAAGTTTAATTTGAATGCATAAAGACAGAAGTTTACTGAAAATTTGAACTACCAGGTGAAAATTTGAGATATTATGTTACGGTTTTACAACTTTCAATATATTAAGTTCATGAGTTAAATAATGAGTAACTGTGCGTGTATTTACGAAGGAGTTTTCAATATTCATTTTGGCAAGTTTATTTTTTACGATATAAACTCTCAATAAGCATAATTATTTTACACTAGAAAATTACTTAAGTAAAAATAAATTTCATATTACTTTAAAATAATTTTCGAAAAGTAAATAACATATATTTCTTAAAAAATAAAATTACTAATATTCTTAAAAAAATGAGATTTTGATTTATGAGGTTTATACAGAAAGCAAAAACTATTTTGTATAAAAAAATGTAAAATATCGAAAAAAATAATTCTGTCATATAGATAAAGATTATTCTTTTTTATCTAGAGGAATCATTTTTTATATTTGAGCATTTGCACAGTAACTTGTTAAGAGGTTCTAAACTCCCTTGTTTTATTTTTTTGTCGCCAATTCATTAAGCCAAGTGGCAATTGCGTTCGCCAACTCTTTATCTCTGCAACTTATCCCTAAGAACTATTTCAACTCGTGTAAAAGGTAAAAATTGCTAAAAATAAGATCCGCTACTAAAAATTTGTTTTTTAAATTGATCCAGAAGCTCCTGTGTTGCAACTACATTGTAATGGGTGGCAGAAATTGTGAAGAAACCAGATTTCTCGAAAATAATTAATCACTTATTCTTTTGGATTAGAGAGCTCTCTTTTTAGTTTTCTTAATTTGAAAAGAGGTTCACATTTAGAGACACTCTTAAAACCTGCCCCGATTGTAGTGTGTTTGCGCATGAAACACAGTGTCTACCTGATTTATCAAAGTAGAAGCAGTTGAGGACTATATTGAAATTCTGAAGCACGTGACCAGATATTATATACATTTAAATATAAGAAAAGACTATGGAAAGAATTACAGGAATTTTCATTATGTAACAGAATTGTTTTTTTAATTATTTTATTTCCTTTCTACATGCAAATATACTTTAAACCCGGTGGCGTAGTATTAGGACACTGGTCCGTGGTTTGATCCCCAGGCTGGGCAAGATGGACTCCGCCTTTCATCTTTTCAGTGGGTGGATAACTGAATAACTAAGTACCAAGCATGCTTGTAAACTAAACACTGGGGGTTTCGCGTTAGACTGATCACCTAATCGGGACATATGATTTGCACCTCAGGGCCTTTGGTCATGAAAACAGATATGGGCACTGTAAGCCTTGCTCAAATATGGGCTATTATGCCAATGAGTTTAGATTAAATATACTTTACCTTCTGTATGATTCTCACGAGCTCCAGTCGCTCATTAGCTTCACGCAGCTTCCCGTTAAGATCAGCAAAGTGAAGCATCATTTACTGCCAGCAGTGTTTGACTACATTCTCCCTAACTGGGTTGCTGGAACTCAGTGGGTTGTGGAGGTATCCACGTTAATCTGTGACATCTAAAGTCCTTCCATTTGTGTGACGAGGATGTTTAGAGGAGGGAACCAGCTCTGATGTGACTTCGTCACTTGACTGTGTTTCAGAATGATGAGGCTCTTGTGATGGGCCAATGTTCCAAACCCGTTAACTTTGAGGTACAGTCCGCAGCACCGTCATGTATGTATGTAGGATTCTCATACTTTTAGAAGTCAGGTTTCCCATTACTAAAGCTGTCAAAGAATCTGAAATACTTGCATTTAAAATAACAAAAGTAATATTGTAATTATTCAATAATTTTTTCTTTTATTTTGATCCAGGAATATATATATATATTAATACAAAGCAAAAACATATATAAATATAAAGTAATAAATACAATACTGAAAATATAATGTTGGAACTACAATGCATAATAGGAAATCTAGCCAGCGCAAAAGCAGCTAAAGAAAGATTTGCCTATATAAATAAGATAAAACATGAAGAAAAGTGAAATCAGAAATATAAAATTGGAAAGATACTAAAGTATATGATGCAATAGACAAGAAGAAGGCATAGGGACCACGTCTTCATCAGGAGGGAGATGGCCAGCTATGCAAAATGAACACTCCTTTCTGACATACTCGAAGGAGAAGACATATAAGAATCCTGAAAACACCTACATTTATACACTTTATTTTATACATAACTAAAACTTAAATCCCCTTTAATACACTTTAACTTTCTAAGCCACTTTAACTTTTTGTATTTAATTACTTCTAGCAATATTTCTTCATTCTAATTTCAAATTTACTTTTGGCAACTTCCTACTATTCTCATATATAAATTCAATCTGATTTACTGGCATTTGTATTATATATTTTCTACTGTATGTATTTTTACTGTATTTTTCTACTGTACTTTTGTTTCATCTATAGTGAGTATTTTCATCTATTGTGAATATTTTTATTTTTCTGCATATATTTTTATCTTTTCTACATATATATTTAGTTTAATTTTTTTAACTAAGTTCTTTTAATACGAACACTCTTCGGGGGAATTGCTCGAAGATTTTTAGACATTTGTCCTTCGAGCATGTCAGAAAGGAGTGTTCATTTTGCATAGCTGGCCATCTCCCTCCTGATGAAGACGTGGTCCCTATGCCTTCTTCTTGTCTATTGCATCATATACTTTAGTATCTTTCCAATTTTATATTTTTGATTTCACTTTTCTTCATGTTTTATCTATATATATATATATATATATATATATATATATATATATATATATATATATATATATATATATATATATATATATATATATATATATATATATATATATATATATATATATATATATATATATATATATCATACATATATATATGATATGTATCGAAAGTTAAAAATTAATTTATTTATAACATATTTACCCAAAAAAACTATTATTTATTTATTTATTTCAATATATATAACTAATGACTGATATGCTGATGTAATGAAGCATACAATTAGATCAGCATGGGCTAGGCAGATCCGGATTAATTTACTATGTCATTTAGGATACTCATAATCTTTTCCACACCGGCCAATGTTAAGGCTCATACACCTGCTATCTTACGAAGAATATTTGAAGATGTTTCTCAGAAGAATTCTGGTATATCCTCACTAAGGCCCTGATTTATCATATGCGAATAAATTATCATATTCGCTCAATTTCATGGATTATATTTTTATTAGAATAAATATATAAACCTCAATGTAGTATTGAACAGTTGCTGAATATTCAGAATTTTAATAACTAATGCCACAAAAGAAGTGATATTATAGCGAGAATCATGCCTCTTTTTAAAACTAGTTCTAATTTCATAAGGTGTCTTTTCATGTGTTTAAAATTGTGAAGCATAATTGCACTCGGATATAATATCAAAGTTTACCACTTTTATATTTTGCAATCGAGTTATTATAATTAAATTTTCTGTATTCCAAAATCAATCAAATTCGTATTTTTTATTCATTCTAATAGGAAAAGAAAACCCAGTTTTCCTTACATAATATTCCACCATTTTTCTGAAAATTCAAAATTTCCATTTTGTGTATCTGTTATTTTTTCAACATCAATACAAGTCATCTATTAGGTACAGATAGAATAATTAAATGTATATGTGAAAAAGAAAACGTATATGAATTGTGATAAATATAAAATTTACATAACTTTTCCTTTCTGCATTTCATACATTGATATCACCACACGAACATTTTCCAATGCATTAATGAAGTACTATTACTACAGCCCCTTAATAAACGGAAAGGACAGTACCACGATATGATGAAGATTTAAATATTCGTTTCCCGCAGACGATTTGGTAGTAAAACAAAAGAATTCCGCTCCCTTCCATACCGAAAAGTAAAAATTATTCCATCCTCCCACTCTTCCCACCGGAAAAAGATCTTGAAATGAAGACAAAAGAAGAAATTTCATTAGCCGAAAATGTAATTAAAATGTCTGAATGGCCCTGTTCTTTCAGGGTGCGACATTTATTTTGTCAAAAGAGTTATGACGATTCTCGTGGCCCAGTGGGCCGTTAAAGGCTGTCTTTCGCTAATTGTCGGTCGGACCTAGGCCGACCCCCTGCGTTCTTACCTTCTCCTTCTTTGATCGGAAGGCGGAAAATTTATTTCAAAAGAGTTATTGGATTAACGTGGGCTTTATTGTTCCGATGAAAGAATGAAGGAAGTCGGAAGAATACTTGGAAGAGCTCTTGAAGCATTTGTTGCCTTTGAAGATGCTGGCCTTTTGTTGTGCACTTCTTGCAAGAATTTTCATTTCTTGAAGTTTATTTTTCGAGAGGTCAGCTAACACAACTTAACGTGTTTATGATTCACCAATGCAGTTGCAAAAAATCCTATTTATTTGCAACATTAAAATAGAATACATAGTAAATCGACAAAAATTTACGAATAACAAACTATATCAATATATATATATATTTGGCAGAAAAGCAGTTAAGGATAACCGACACAAAAGCAGCTAAAGATAGGTGTATCAAAAATGTAAATAAGAAAGAATTTGAAAACCAAGAATATAAATACGATACAATTTGAATACCAAGGATATAAATAAGATACATCTTCAAAATAAATTCAAAATAAAAGTATGCGTAAACAATTCATGATTAGTTTACGCATACTTTTTCTCATTCGTAAAAAAGCTATAGTTCTGGAAAATTCAGATTTTTTAGTATAAATAACTGTAACTTTTTTCTTCTTTAATAAAAATTTATTACAAGTCTTAGCTGCCTCTACAGCACGCTTTTTGCAGCCCAATCTGTCCAGAGCGACACTTTGCCAGTTCCTAATTTTCAGTGTCAACGAGCCATCTTGTTGGTGGTCTTCCTCGGTCACGGGATCCTTCGGGGTTCTTAAACGTTGATATTCTAGTGGGGTTGTTTTCCCGGCTTCTCCAGACATGGCCAAGCCATCTTAGCCTGTTGCTTCTGATAACCTGGGTAATCTGGGCTGGCTATACAGCCTATACAATTCGAAATTATATCTAGTTCGCCAGCAGTCCTGTTCCTGTACAGGCCCATAGATAGTTCTTAATACCTTCCCTTCATAGGTTTCCAAGGTTCGCTGTACATCAACATTTAATGTCCACGTTTCACTTGCATATTTTAGCACGGGTACTATGAGTGTATTGTAAATTCTCAGTTTTGTTTTTCTGCTGATAAGTTTAGATCTTAGTTGCTTTTTCAGCCCAAAAAAGCATTTATTTGCTGATTTGATTTTGTTGATGTGATTTCAGCTTTCAGCTAGTTTTTATCATTAATAACTGTTCAGATGTATTTGAAGTCACACACCTTTTCAAATCTTTCACATACCTTTTTTACTTTATATAATTTTCATACATCGCTTACATTTTTATGTGGATGGATGTGGATAACAATATTTCAAAGAATTTTTAATTTTAAATGAATTAAAACAGCACAAATTATTGATGTAAATGTAAAAGTAATTGGTATCTTATGATATTTTAGAACTGTATAATGCATGAGAATAAAAAGTAAAATCACATTTGCAAAGGTGATATTAATTTGAAAGTAAATAGTTTACCTTTATTCATGGTATCTGTTAAAATTTTTTTATATACATTACAGTAGATGCTCTTTTTATGAGCTTCTAGCTTCAGAGCAATCATGATTGCACGAGCTAGGATTTGGTCAATAACATGGTCCCACAGAACCATGGATTTTAATTCGCATTTAAGAACTAAAATTTTTAAAATTCTCTTTCATTCCTCTTTTGTTTTTGTTTTATAAGATCTCATTCTTTTTCAAATATTTTTCATTTTTTCATTTTATGGTTGTGAAATTATCAGCGACATTTTTTTTATATTAGAGAATCGTAAATTCTTCGAGTTGCGAGTAACTAATCGCACTGCTGACGTTAAAATCTCGAAATTCTTTATAAAAAATTTCTCCCAAATTTAAAATTTTATTCAGAAACTATTTGATTCGAACATATGGCAGGAATGTTTTTGAGAAAAAGAATGCATCAGTTTTTAAATGTATTTATCTTTATTATATTTTGAGTTATATAAATTTCAATTGAGAAAAATTAAGGATTATCCCTTATGTTGGAGTAAAATAAATTTAACTTCAGCGTAGGTGTTGTTACATTCTATCGTTACATTACAAATATTTTTAGGTTATTCTCATAACAGAGGAATATAATCTTTATTTCATTCAAAGTAAAATAATTAATTTGTTATTTTAATACAATAAGAGAAGCTGAAAAATTATAATGGAGCAAAATAAATATCTTAATGCGCGGTGGCATAGTGGTAGCATTTTGCGGTTCACAAGCACAGATCTGAGGTTCGATCATTGGTTTGGGATAAGTCGACTCAATCTTTCATTAGCTCAGTGGGTAAATAAACTCAGTACCAAGCATACTTGGGAACAAAACACATTGATCACCTAACCGGGAAGTCTGCCTCACATTCCAAGGCCTTCAGTCAGGCAAACAGATATGGACACTGTAGGCCTTGGCCCACATATGGGCTATCAAACCACAGATTTAGTTTTACTTTCTTTTTAAATAAATATATTATCTCATGGTATATTTATCGAAACTATATTTATCGTATAACGAACTTTATAACTATGTTTATCGTATATCGTATAACGGTATATTTATCGTATAACGAAACTACTCTATAAAGTCTCTCATACGAGAATATTTTTATTTCTTCATATCATAAAGAATTAATTTCTATTTTATTGGTTATAAAACAATTAATTCATTTTAAAATAATAAAGAAAATTGTAAAATATTCATTGTGTGGAGTAGAATGATTTATTTATTTTATTGTATATTTTTAATATTTAATAATTATAAAAACGCTTATAAACATATTTATGTTTCTGCTCAAAATAAAGTATTAATTTTGATTTTATTCAAAATATTTAATTTGTTATTTTAAAACGAAAAAATAATTTAGAAAAAGTAAGAAAATTCAATTTATTCTTCTTGATGTAATAATTAGTTTCGTTACACAAACATATTGTAATAAAAAATAAACCTTGGTAAATATTTTAGTATTGAGATAAAATCATGTAATCTTTTCGTTCAGTAGTTTTGTTGTTGTATAAAAATACAACCTCCAAACCAAAAAGATCGATCCAGTAATAACCTTTCTATATTGATCGTTCCGTCTTTAGTATTCATGGCTACGTTTCGGACATTAAAAGCGACGAGATTCCTCTTTAAACAGTTTCCATGACAAGGTCCCATAATAGGTTTGACATCGTGACAGCAACACTACCCTCTTCGCCATTACCTTATTCGTAACCGCAAGAATTTAAAGATTCTTCGATCTACGAGGGGAAAAAAGAACGTGTTCCATTATGTAAATGGCCGCCACTAATTATTGCTACCTGCGTGAGGTATTCTGAAAGGTTAATCAAAGTTCACTTCCTGTTACTTCCACGCAGCGATCCCCTTTTTTATTCAGCATGTGTAGGAGCAGTCACCGCCCAATCACATGCTGCTGGACAAAGCTAAACGACCGCTATTGAATAATAATCGGTCTCCCCCCCTCACTTTGCTTATTCACCTGCGTGATAAAGGTATAGCACGGAGATCATGTCAACCACGCGTTATAAATATTACAGGAATCGTTTTCCTTTTGATTTTTTTTTATCATAGGAAAATGTATCTAAATAGCGAAATCGTTTTCCCAATTGCAAACAATTTTTATTTTTCTTTATTTACTGAAAAACATTTTAATTTCATAGAAAATTCTAAAGGGTAATATTGTTTACCAAATTTCAATAGGTTTCTGCTTATTTTATATTAACTTGCAAAAACTAGACTGAAATTTCCTCTCGAGTATATTTCGAAGAAAATAAATCCTATGATAAAAAAAGGAAGGAATCGTTTTCCTTTTGCTTTTTTATCATAGGCAAATGTAACTAAATAGTGAAATCGTTTTCCCAATTGCAAACGATTTTTATTTTTCTTTATTTACTGACAAACATTTTAATTTCGAATAAAACTCTAAAGAGCAAAATTGTTTACCCACAATTTCAAAAGATTTCTGCTTATTTTACATTAACTTACAAAAACTAGACTGAAATTTCTCTCTCGAGTATATTTCGAAGAAAATATATTTAAATAGCAAAATCGTTTTCCTAATTGCAACTGATTTTTGTGCTTTTTCTATTAGCTTTCATAGGCAAAACTTTTCAATTTTAATTTGAATATCATTAAAAATATTTCAAAATGGCAAAACCATTTTCCTCTACAAATTATTTTTGTGTTTTTTGCATTTACTCATGAAATCAACAGTTTTAAATTTTATTTTGAAAACAATTGGAAAAAAAAACATGAATGCAAATGGCAAAATTGTTTTACCAATTGTAAGAGGTTTTCTTAATTTCTTATTATTAAATTTAAGAACAGCATTTAAATTTTATTTCAAATATAATTTGAAAAATCATTTTTTATATTGCGAATGATTCTAATTTATTTTACATTAATGTATGAAACAAAAACCTTTTCACTTCGAACAGCCTCTTCAAATAGAATAATTTTCACTTCGAATAGAATGAAAAAAAGCCTTTGAAATCAATAATAAAATCATTTTCCCTCTGGAAAATATTTATGCATTTTTCCTTTAATTTATGAAAACAACTACTAAAATTACTCACCACCCTTGGAGGTGAGAATTGAACAGTTGAACTCTAGGTCAAAAGTCTAGTCATACCAAATGTATTGCATTTGAGAAGAATATAGCGCAATAATCATTAATAGTATTTTAATTTAAACAGAATTTGTGCTCTGTAAATTAAAATAAATAATTTATAAGGCAATGTAAACATTTTTTTTTTAAATAAATTTTCTCCACATTGTTGAAAAGCTAACGTATACAGTTTATATCTTTCAATTAAAGTCATTTATTTTACTTTTTCAAAAAGCGCAGTTCATTATATTAATATTTTCTATACATTGATTTTTTCATAAGATAATAATAAAACATAAAACTATTTTACTGTGTAACATTGTGTTTTTGTTAAGAATTTTTAAATTGTTGTGGATTAAAAGTTTGGAACCTTTAAAGTTATTGTGAAAACTTATGCTTTTTTTAATATTTTATTATTTATTATTACAAAAATCAATTTATATTTTATTCTACTTGTATTAATATATATCATTATATACACAAAACAATATAAATGTGAGAATATGTATGTGTAATGTAATATAAGAAGAAAATATTGTGTGTTGTTTCATAGTATTTCTTATGTTGACTTTATTTTATAAATTTTTCAAGCAATCTTAGTATTTGTAGCTTATGGTGAAGCACCGAAATGGAGTGATCTTTTTTTAATAACATAAAACGTGGCGTACATACAAAATAATATATGCAATAAAAATTTTTTATTAAGGTAGAAGTAGGCCAATTTTATTACAAATTACAGTTTCCATTAACCACATGTTTTTAGGCACTATTGAAGAAAAGTATCAGCACTCCCAACCTGTGTGATTTCATGCTTGGGTCACGCACGTGAAAATTTCGTAATTTCAGTTAGATCTCTGTTGCCACTTTGTAGCTATTAAAAAAAAATTGTTACATGCAAAGCACAAAAACATTTATATTTAAAAACAACATTGACTTGAATCAAATATGGAGCTTTCCACTCTAAAAATAGTGATTTCAATCATTTTTACATATTGTAATATTAATTACATGAATAATATTTAATATTAATTACATTAATTTTTAATATTAATTACAGGAACTGCTTAACCGAAGAACAAAACATTAATCATTCTGCTGTTAGCTCACTAATGCTTCACGAGATATAAAATACAATGTATATAAAAAATGAGCAGAGCAATAAGTTAAATACATTATCAATAATTTTTTAGTAAAAGATTTCTAAATGGCCACATGTACTGATCTTTAACACTGCAGGTGGATTAATTTTAGATCTCTGTGATTAATATTAATTTAAATATTATAAACATTAATGCCAGGAGTCATGTTTCAATAATTAATATTAAACTTTTGGATTTCACCAAATATGATAATTTTTACAAAACGACAAACTAAGAACCATTTTTGTTATACTTTACTTACAATCAAAATTTAATGCTGAGACTGATAACAGAGGTTTAGTTGCAATAAACATCGAAGTTACGAAGAAAATTATTTTACTTGTATTGTTGTTGCACTCCATAGTTCCCTGCACCAAGCCCAGAGTTGGGCTCTACCAATTAAATGGAAATAATTGGTTTGGAGTCTTTGTAATTTAGAGGCATAGATCAAGCCAAAGAATCCCTGTATTGACTTGCCATCCTTTGGAGGCATCATTTCCCTTGGACATTATGGCCAAGACTATTTAATTTGCCCAAATGGCCATTAGTGAATACATCGGATCTTAGGTCAGTCAGGGTTTTAAACTCCTTATCTTCAAATAATGAAAACAAACCTTATATCTAACCAGACCACAAATACATTGTTGTTCTTGTTGTTGTACAGCATATTTCCTGTACCTAGCTAGTATTGGGTTTTACATTTAATATATATAGATATTGTAAGTCCTGGGATGAAGTTGAAATTTTTTTAATTAAAATAACTTCAATATTGGATAAAATTGAAAAACCTTAAAAAATTAACTGTGCTGAGACTTAAATGACAAGACGTCATTATCCGAGGCTCTGCATGTAAGGGAAGTAATTTCTATTCTCTTGACTGTTCCCTCTACATAAAGAGATGGATCTTAGGAGTTTCCGTGAGAGAAAAGTTATTTATAGTTATAATAATCATCGCTTGGATGGATTTGAACTTCTTGAAGGGTTATGAAAATACAACTGAAGATTTTGTAATTATTTAAGAAGAACTATAATGAGTGATCCCAATTTGATTTAAAACTGTTAATATAATGTTGGAGAAAGTAAGAGGAGGAGGATTTGTTGCGTGTGTGTGTGAAAATGTTAGTTTGCTAAGTAGAAGGAAAAGAACTCGACAAACTGTCTAAAAAGCAAGAGCATCAAATGTTGGTGACACGAGTCTTTATCATACGAATATAAACAGAAATGCAATGAAGATTAATGAGAAACAAAAGAAATGTTTGATTTAAAAGAACGAAAGAAAACATACGTGCTTGTCTGTGGACATTTTTAGTCAAAAAGAAAAAAATAAGAATCTTAAAATTAAAGTATCAAAAAAGAGTACTTTATCAAGATCATTATTTACGAAAAAAAATTGTATTGAAAAATAAATCATTATGGCTATCATATTCAATACTGTTCTAAATATTAGGTGTTATATAGAAGGAAGTGTGTTTCTTGCCTTATAATTATTTAATTTAAGGATTTTATTACAATCTCGATCAACAGCAACACGTAAATAGAGAAGCACATATTGCATTGGTTAACGAATATTGTACAAAAGTCCCACAAAATAGTCTTTGAGACTAGTTTTATGAATTTTAATAATTAATGAGTTATTGATAATTGAGTTTCAAGAAAAAATGTGATGCAAGCTTTTGCAGAGGTCTTTCTTTTTATAATAAAATACGCGGGAAGTTTCCATTTTTCACGCAACATAGTATAGCTTTCTAAGCAAAAAATATCAGAATGCTTGAGGTAACTCCATAATTTGAAATAGATATAAATAACTTTTCATGATAATTATAAGAGATTAACAATTCAGATGTGTCTGGCGTTATTAAAAAACTGCTACAAAAACTAACTCCATGTATCTCAGAATAATATTTAATTAGAGATTCCAGTTGTTTGACTATTTAGATTGCAAAAAGAAGGTAACAAAATCTTCCCACAGTAAATATTTTTGTCATAGCGTTAAAAGCATAAAGGATTCAAATTTTGAAGTATTAATCCATTCGCACTGCACTTTTAAACACGCTTAAGCCTCGGAAGAACTTTCTTGCTGTGGCAACTTATGATTTAAATCAGTTCAAACTGATTTATCTTAAATTAATTTGGCGAATTGACTTAAATACGTGTCAGTTGATTTAGCGCTATCTTGTTGTCAGTGTGAGTTGAAATCTCTGAAACCGCGATCAAAATAAATGCAAGGGAAGCAAAAATGAAAAAATAACAATACAGAAATATTTACAAAAGAATTACATAAGTATAAAAGAATTACATTAAGTTTGAGAAATAGATTTTTCAACGACATTCTTTGGTTTCTTATTCCTTATTTGAAATGTCATAATATTAATTAATATCATTTTGGTCTGTAAATGTTTAATAAACGTGCTCAGCTATTAAAAAATTCGGAAATATCATATAATTTAAAATAACAAAAAATAAATAAGTTTTTGAACAAAAACCAATACTTTTTAAATCAGCTTCTAGTGTAAGGTAGTGCGAACGCTGTTTCCTGGGCCGTATTTAAGTTAAATGAGATTTGTCTTTAAATTGATTTAAAAAGGGTAGTGTGAACAGGATATAATTAAAAGAATTCACAAGATACATAATTTCATATATATGTCAGAGAGAATAACGATATATACATTGAAATAAATAATTACATATAGGACAGAATTCTGATATGTTGATTACCTTAATACAGAACAGACTTATCTAAATATGCAGAATTCACACTCTGAGTAAAACTACACATTATAGAACTGTACACTTAATGTTTTACTAATATTTTGTAGCTATTTTCCCTTAGAACAGAAAAAAGTTTATTGTTTGAATGTGTTAAAAAATAACTCAATTTTGTCACTTAATAAAAACTATGAAAGATTCTTCTCTTGTAATTATTTAAGATATCCAACATAAAATGTTACTTTTTCTCTCAGATATTTAGCCCATTATTATTTGAGAAATTCTTAAAGTTGTGAATTTTATTTTTCAGTGCATTTGTGATTGATATCGTTACCTGAAGAATGCCAGTACTGCCATCAGATGCGTTGAGAAGGCCACAAAAAGGAAAGGAAACAGGATGAAGAGGCTCTTTTCTCCGGTTGTTGCCACACCCCATTAACAAATTTCTCCGGAAAAATAAAAGCTGAATTAATAAATGCCCTACCTTCATAAATAAAAGGGAATCACTTTCCGAAATCACAATTGTGTTATTTCCGCACCCTGTTCCGTCGATTCTTCTACATTATTTCTCCCGTGCAGTTGGCAACAGTAGCGAAATCGTTTTGTTTCCTTTCCTCGATGGTTTAACGGAAAGATTTGATTACATCGTTCATTTATGGTTCCACAGGATAGAAATATACTTTTATTTCTAACAGTTACAGTTATTGCAGTTTTATTTTTAAGCATAGGAAGAAAAACTGTAATTTGTTAATTTCATAATTGCTTTTGGACAATTAAAAAATCTAGAAAAATTGGAAAAAAAAATTGTTCAAATAATTCCTTTTTTATACATTTATACAAAACTATTTAATTTAAAAGAACTGTAAAAAGTTCAAGTAGTAAAACGTAATAATTTTTTACATTCTAATAGTGTTATATGATATATATCAAACGTAAGATCAACAATACTTTTTAAAAACATTTTCTTTTATTAACTGTTTTTTTTAATTTTTTCATATTTACGTTTTTGAAAGCTTCTTTTACTTTCCAGAGCTTATCATATATTTTATTAAAGAGAAATTAATTAATAAAGAATAAATTGATAAAATGAATTTATTCTTTATATTTCATAGAAAGGTTTTTAAGCAGAGCTGTCAGCTGAATATTTAATTGTTTGAATTTTGTTTAAAAACTTCTAGGGTTCAATGACTGTTGGTGTAGATGTTTTTACGGCTTGTATTGTAGTTTAACTAACTATCGTGGGAAAAATGTGTTTATAAAGCGATTGATAAACCATGCACAGTATTTTTATATTCCATTTTAAATTTTTATAATGCTCTGTGAGAAAATATATTTATAATTTAAGTGATTATACATAATTCTGCCTGTTATTCCAAATGATACGTATTTTATTCTCAAACATTTCATCTTTAATATTACCGAAATAACAGTATCGATATAGTTATTTCTGGAACAACAAATTTAACAACTTTTAATATAATGTGTGTGTGTGTGTGACTTCTTATATTCGGGAGTAATACAAATTTAATTCCGCATACCGAGAATTATTTATTTACCAATCATATAATTTCTTTGTTGCTATCATCTGATCACTTTACCCAATAATGTTCTCCTAATCTGTTAATACTTTAAATCATGTATTATAATATAAAATTTATTTTGACTTTCCGCATAGATATAAAACACCCAAATTCTTAGAATCTCTTATACTTTAGAATAACACAAAAATTCGAGTAACATTATATTTTTGTTCTCAATGATATAGTCTTACATTTATTTGAAATTTTAGTGTAATAACTGACAAATATATTCATTTATTTAAGGTATTTTACAAATCTGAAAGCCAATATGAGACTAAACATCAATTTCATCATATCCTTTTGGAGTCATGAATTTCTGCCGATAAAAGCCATTAAACATAATCACTCATTTTGGGGTTTAGAACGACAGACAAATAATTCAATTTTGAACAATCAAGAAATATGAAAAATCATGATATCTCAACAATCAAGTAAATTTGCAAAGTGATCCTTTAATTGGTTACATCAAATCAATAAAGGATCTATGAAAATTTAACAATCATATGCTTTTACAAACGATGAACGTCAATAGAGTCAAGTATTGAATTTGTTACCCTCTGGACATAAAGGTAACATCTTACCTTCTGTATATTGTATTCTAGGTCAGTGGTTAGCAACCCGCGTCTCTTTTCTCTTCGGCTACGGTTCTTCTTCAATATGTTTAATCAGACACGGAATATTACTTATTATCTTGCCTTGTAAGAGATGAGTAAAATTTTTTGAAAAACAAGGCTATAAAGAAGGGGCACATTTACAGAAAACTAAAATAGCACAGTTTAGAATCTAGACAAATGGTGCAAGAAGTTTTCGAAATCATTCATTTAAAAAGTTCGATAATTTCGACAAATTGAAGATCTCAAATTGGCTTCCACTTTATCAATATCAGTTGGAGAGTCTTTTGATTTAAGTGATACAGCACTAGTTTCTCATTTTATGTATTTTATCCATACTACAAGCTTTAAATAAGAATTTTTGGGATTTATGCTACTCAATGGATAAACATGTGGAGTTGATATAGCAAATGTTGTCATTGAGTGTTTAGAAAAACATTAAACTCCTTTAGAAAAATTTGTCTCGATTTCAACAGAGAGAGAGGAAAGAGTATGACAGGTGAACGAAATGGGTTTGATGCAATTTTGAAAGAAAAAGTTAATTACGATATATTTGCTTACCATTGTATTATTTATCAGGAAGCATTATATGTGCAGGCATTTTCTGAAGAAATTTGAAAAGTAATGGAATTGGTGATTAAGTTTATTAATTCTATTGTAGTTATAGCTCTTTGCCATCGCCAGTTTAAAGAATTTATAATCAGGGTAGAAAGTGAATTTACAGATTTGTTGCTGCATAACAAGATTCGTTGGCTATCGAGTTGAAACGTTTCGCTTCACTGTTTACTGAAATTAAATCATTTCTTATTGAGAAGAATGTTAACTGTTCAGACATAACGAATAGTCTGTAAATCTAGAAATTTTATTTTATGGTGGATGTTAGTTCTCACACACACACATCTAAATCTGCTTAATCTTTAGTTGCAAGGTAAAGGAACCACAATTCTTTTGATGTTAGAAGAAGTGATTTTCTTCAAATCTAATTGTCACTTTTTGCTGAAGATTTTGAGAGAAACCCGAATTCACTTTCCATAACTATTAAAATATTATCGAGAAAGTTAAGTTTTGCTATTGAAAATTTTTATTTCAAAACAACACTAATAAATATGAAGGAATCTTCTCTCAGTAGGTTTAAAGACTTCAGAAACAGCAAAGCGACGCTAGCTTTTGTAATAAAACCTCTGAATGTCACGGTAACAGAACTTAATTTTTTACCCTTTAATATTGATATTTGGCAGCTTTTGAAAGCAGTTGCTTGATTTAAAAAGTAAAAATTATGGAGGTCAACATTCGAACGTCTTTATGCCAATTTAGAGCTACAGGGAATTAAACGCAATTTGGAGATATCCGCCTACCCACTCTTGGTATTTTGGGCAAAAACCTCGTTGGTGGCACCAGCTTGGTATCCTTAGGATACAGCAGACTGCTCTTTCACGTTTTTTGAGGGGCCACATTAGGTCCCTTTCTTTTCAACAGGGCCAGAAAGTCTTTCTGGAGTGTCACTGGTGCAAGGCTGATCAGGCCTCTCCGACACATATTCTTGACTGTCTGAATTTTACTGTGAACGAGGTTTCGGAGAGGCCCTTTTTTGTTTTTAAACTTTTTAATGAGTTTTGGTTTTATGGAGATGGTTTAGCTTAGCTACACCATCTGAGATTTGAAACAACAACAACAACAACTAACAGAGATACTGGAGAGAAATAAATGAGAACAAAGTTTACAACACAAGTGGTCTGCTTTAAAAGAACTTGAGAGGAAAGATATGCTGATTTTTTTAACGTTTGGAATAGTATTCCTGCCTCGTATGATCAACTGAAAAAAATTAGCTTTTACTATTCTTTTCTTATTTGGGTCTACATATTCACGTGAACAATCATTTTCAAGCAATACTATGAATAAATTAAGTGATTGGCTTATCGATGAGAACTTGGAATCATGCCTCAAATAAAAACTTCATCAGGCAAACCTGATTTACTCTTACTTTCCAAGAAAATGCGAGGCAAATGTTCACATTAGTCGAGTATTTGTAATTATTTTTAAGAAAACCTTTTATATTATTTTACTAATGGTATTTTTAAATAAATGTGATTATATTTATATAAGTGGAATAGTAAGCTTTATTTAATTTACTGTTAGTAAAACTAAGACTTATATAGCAAAGACAAGATTGAGTACTTTTAATCATAATTAATTCCATAATAATGCCTCCTACTAAAGCAAAGCTTATGTTAAAAAAATGGCGCTTTGAATAAACTTCAATCGTAATTTATTAAGATTTGGCTCTTTTAAATGGCAAAGTTTCGAGACCACTGGTCTAGTATATGGCACAGCTTTCAAGAAAAGATTTATGATCACTCGTTTTATTCAATATACAGTATTTAAAATGAAAAAGTTCTAAAATTAAAAGTGGATTTGTTGTAATTCGCATACACACAAGTTGGAATTTTGGAGATTAAAATTTCCTTCAAATTTTACTTTCTTAGAATTCCTTTCATAGTATATTCAAACTATTTGCTTTAGTCTAAGAAACCATATTTAATATCACGATGAAAAATTAAAATATTCTGTAAAATTCCTTTTCTTAATATGGCTTTTCAAATATTTTTCAGTTTTAATAATATTCAGTATTGATAAGCCAGAAATTAAAACTAATTAAGCATAAAAATATTAGTTTTTAATTCATTGCATTCAAAAAATTTAACAGAAACAAAAATCTTTACATTTTGTTTTATTAAATATTTTGAATGAATTAAAAATCATTTAAGGTGAAATGTTAAAGTTATAGTGTTATTCTGCTTAATAATTAATTCACAAATGAATTTCTTTTATTAAAAGTGTATACATATATGATTCTGTAAACGAGAAATCAATTAAAAAATGATAAATAAAGATCTTTCGTTTATAAGTTATACTCCCTTTCTTTTTTTATAAATTCATTGGGGGAAAATTAGAAATGAAATCAATTATACGAATAATTTAAAAAAATCAATTTATCGCATGAAAGAACGAGAAAAAAATGAAGGGATAAAAGGGCTAACTATAACCTGAAACTCTCTCAATATTTGATTTTTGGTAGTTATTCAAGGGTAAAAGAAAAGCATTTATATCTGTCAGAGTTACGTGAAATTACTTCAAATCGCTGAAAAGCAATTCTTTTTTGCTACGATGTACCCAAACAACGAAACGCTTATGCATTCGGTCCTACCTCCAGTTGAAGGGAGGGAAAAATAGGGAAAAAGAAGAGGGAAAAAATCCTGGAGTCGCAATGATTGATGAGAATATGCTTCTTCGGCTCCATTTCCCGCAGTTCCTGTCTGCCACGATCCCGAATTTCCGGGCGACTCACCCACTGAGGGGTGAGGGGACTCCGCGCCCCATTATTCATCCAAAGCATCCTCCCCTACGAAACCCCTCCCCTCCGATTATCCCCCACCTCCTCTTTTTTCCGTCCTCTCCTCTTCCGCCTCCTCCCCATCACCAACGTTATTATTTTTGTTGTTATTTATTATGGCGATGATCATCTTTTTTGCCTTTTTCGACCATCCCTTGTTTAGAAGGGGGAGAGGGAAGAGGCTGTTGATCAACTGTGGTGAGTGCGAAGGTGTGTATGAAATATTAATTTTATCAATAAGAGCTAAATTATTGAAAGAGTGCTCTTTATCACAAAAATTGGAGAGAGTGCTTGTAACAAACAAATTGAAGACCGGTTTACTATCCCAGAGTTTTGAGAAGCTTACTAAGCATTCTTTTTTATCCAGGTGTTTCATTTTGCCAGTATCGAATGCAGCGAACTTGCTTTGTTGCACTTACTGATTCTGATAAATAGGAAAACACGTTAACTTCAAGTCTTTAGACATATATATATATATATATATATATATATATATATATATATATATATATATATATATATATATATATATATGTATATATATATATATATATATATGACTTTTAGCCAGAATCTAGATTATGGTCCTATCATAGAATAGTTCATTATTAATTATATTAGTGTAAATTGTAGAGATCATTCATTAATGCATTTGAAATTACGCACAACAAATAAAAATAGTTTAAGAAAATTATCAAGGCTTCAATTTATAAATTTATTATTATCCTTATCGAAGTTAAAAAGGGGTGATCCGTTATTTTATGATTTAGCAATTCAAACCTTACCTCGTGTGTAGTTGCTTGTATTGTTTCAAGTCCACTTTAAACTGCGAATCTCGATCTAACTGTTTGTTGAGTGATGCACCGAAGTTATTTATTTTTTACATTCATATTATACCACACTTTCTAATATTTCTCTTAGATTTTACATATTATACACCATGAAAATGTTAATCGTTTCAAAACATGCTACTTAAGCAGGAAACGCAATTATTATGAAAAGCCTAAAGATTGTAATGGAATCTGTATGTCTGTGAATAAAAGTTTCAAAATTTAACAAAAAAGTTCAAAATTTACTATACAATTAAATGCCTATAAATGCTTGTTTTTACGCCTATAAATGCTTGTTTAAAAATTCAGTATTATTTTACAAGAAATTTTGCATAGTTTCATATTTGCTATCACTAATAATATTTATCTTATGTTTTGCAAATGGTTTTTAGGATATTCACCAATAGTACACACACACAAAAAGTCATTTTCTCTCATTTATGCATGTTCTCTTAATTTTTGGTGTGAACATTATTAATCGATTATATAATATATTTTAAAGTATAATTTGTAGCTGTATAATTCCTCGATAAAATTTCTTGTCACTGGTTGCAAGTATTCTTAACTTTTATGATAAATTTGTACAAAATATATCACTTTTTATTAATTCTAACAATAAATTTTTTTTACAGTTTCTGTTCCATAAATTAAAGAAAAAACAGAATTAAATCGTAGTAGTTTATATAATTGGTGCCATGCCGCTAATTGTCATGCAGTTAATGGTAATTTGCATAGTTCCTTTGAAGACCAATTTTTCAGTTTTCTAGGAAATTTATTTAATGAATAAAATTATATATTCATGTGTCTTGCTAGCCTAGCACATTTTATTTACTTAATAAACAGAATAATATGTTTATGTGCCTTGTCAGTCTAATATACAAAGTACATCAAATTAAAAATTTAAATGGTGGCCGCTGTGGCCTGGTTATATAAGGAATTCGTTCTTGTTATCGAAAAGTAGTGAGTTTATTATCCGACGCAACCGAAGACCTCGTCGTGTTAGCTAATGGCGGCTGGGACCTGTTAAATATGTCGTGATTGCAGTGTCCTCCATGTAAAATGATATCTTTGGACGTGGCAGGCCATGTCTGGGTTTATTCTGCTTGAAGTTGGCTTTTAAATTACGAAGACCCACTTTCGGAACTACTAGAGCACACCCACTGGTTGCCCCACTGTATAAGTTGCATGAGCTCCAGTGGCTCTGTAGCTTCACGCCGCTTCCCGTAAGCTCAGCAAAGTGAAGCATCATTTGGCGCGGGCAGTGGTTGGGAAGGTGACCACGCCGTACTTTCCTTCACTCGTGTTGCTGGAGCTGCGTGGGTTGGGGACGCGTCCACGTTAATAAGTGACGTCCAAAGTCCTTCCGCTGGTGTGGAGAAGAGGGTGACAGCTCAGGTGTGACTTTGTCACCTGAACGTGGCTCAAAATAACATGGAACTCGGTGATGGGCGAGTATTCCAAACCCGCTAGCCTAATGGTACAGTCCGAGCTCGCCTGCACCGCTATGTATATAAGTTGCATTCATTTTCCCCCTTTGCTATACTTAAATAGGTGAAATACAGGGTTAGCAAGAAATAAGTTTCCCACTTCAGAGGGCTGTAGAATACGTTCTATTTGTCCAAATGAGATAAAATTTGAACAACAGATAAATCAAATAATGCGCTTGACATTTACTGAAAAAAACAAATAGTACATAATTTCGGCGAAAGATGGCGCTGTAATACTAATGGCACTTATTTGCATATACTGAAAATATGAAAAGTCATTTGCTTTACTGCGCATGCCTATTAGCATTTTCTTTGGGTAAAAAGAAGATGGATTCTGAACGAGCATTAGTTATTTCTCTGCACACCATGCCTTCTTTGCAAGAAAAAACGCTACTTTTAAAATTTCGCCATATGAAGCAGATATGAAGAGGTCCAACGTCTCTATGTGTGTTACGCAAGATGATGCAGAAATTTGAAAGAACTGGACAACTTGCAATTCTTCCCGGTAGAGGACGAAAACCAATCCAGTCTTCTAGCGTCGAAAATGTGGCTACCGTGGTCGTTGAAGCCAGCAGTCAGTCGCCGGATGGTAATGTTAGTGTGCCAATTGTTTCCCGTGTATTAGATATGCCATATTCCACTGTAAGAAAAGTCTTACGGTGGATTTTGCATTTTTATCCCTACAAAATCAAGCCTCTGCACTTGTTGCAAGACGGGGAATCAGAGGTTCGTATAACTTTTGCACTTCAGTTCCTTGCTCGAATGGTGGTTGACGTCACTTGGCCATGGAATATTCTGTGGACTGATGAAGCCCACTTTCAACTTAATGGGCAAGTCAACACCCACAATTGTCAAATTTGGGCAGCGGAAAACCTTCACGCTATCCAGAAAAACCCCTTGCATCCTGAAAAAGTGACAGTATGGTGTGGGTTTACGGCTACTTTTGTGATTGGGCCGTATTTTTTGAAGAGATAACTGCAAATGGAATCAAAACCTGTTCGATCACAGGACAACGGTACCAAGATATGCTGAGGGATTTTGTAATCCCACAACTTCAGCAGCGTGGATGCTTTCAGGACATCATTTTCATCAAGGATGGCGCACCTCCTCATATTGATCGTCGTGTAAAGCAACTGCTAACACAGCATTTTACTGAGGCACGGGTTATCAGCCGTCATTTCCCTACGGCTTGGCCTCCTCGTTCGGCGGATATCACCCCTGCGACTTTTGGTTGTGGGGTTTTTGAAGGACAATGTCTACCGTAAAAGGCCAGCATCTGTACCAGAAGGACAGCATTCGGCGCCATATCCTTGATATTCCGATAGACTCACTCCGGTCTGCTGTCGAAAATATGGTTCTGCGATTAGAGCACATTGTTGAAAATGAAGGGTAGCATATTGAACAGTTGTAATGTTGCTTTTTTATTATTATTATTTAACATTTATAAAGCATATCAAATGTTTTTATGTGTATTACAGCGCCATCTATCGGAGAAATTTTGTACTATTTTTTTTTACTAAATGTCAAGCGCATCATTTGAATTATCTGTAGTTCAAATCTTCTGTAGTTATCTCATTTGGACAAATAAAACGTATTCTACAGCCCTCTGAAGTGGGAAACTTATTTCTTGCTAACCCTGTACTTCAGTAGTAGCTTGAAATCGGAAATATAAAAAAAGTTTAGATGCTATAACTTAGCTAGTTTAGACGCTACGGCAAATGCAATATAATCGTCACTACTTGCTTTATACTTTAGCCAAATTTTAAAATTTTCTTTATTTAACAAGTGTAATTTAGTTGGATGCTTTATTTTAGATGCTATAATAACTTTTTTTGTCGTTTTACCATTTATGATTTTTATCATTCTAAAAGTTTTTTTTTTGTCTTTTAGCAAGCAAGTTGCTTGGTATTTCCCTTTTGTTGAGATTTTGTTCATTTTATTATAAAATAATCTTGCTCATTATCAATTTATACGTGTTTAGCTTTTCATTATCCTCGCTAACAAGTGCAAAAAAGCGTTCAGAAAAGAACAAAAAGCGCACAAGATTTTAAGTGGTATATTATCTGTATTTACTTTTTGTATTTTATTTTGGTTATCATTACTTCTACATTAGTTTTGCTTGTTGCTTCTACTACATGGAGCTTAACTACAACAAGCCTGTTTGATAGAATATAAGAAAAACATAAATTATGTAGATGAGAGACGGCTAAAATAAAAAATGCTTAAAGCGTAGCTAGCAAGATATAACTCAAACATGAAGCTCTGTTTTTTATTCATAAAATGTTACAAGCATTAAGTAAAGATTCTAGAAAATAATCTAGCCAAAAAAAGTAGTTTGCTTAGATATTCATTAATTCGACAATCTTTACATTTAAATGTCGTTAGTCTTTTTTTATTAGTTTCTGAAAGGACAATTAATTAGTCCTTTTGTGTGAGGACAATTCTTTTCTGGAGACTTTGACTGAGATTGCGCTTCTTTCATTCCATTTTACATCATTTGTTATAATGTTTTTTTGAAAATTAATGATGCGCTGCTTATAAAAAATAAGAATGCATAATGAAGATAGATCATTAGTCTGATACGTCACGTGATCCATACATTTCAGCCTTTCGGCACTTGTAAGATAGCATTAAACACTAGGATTTTCAGTCTAAGATTTTGCATATAAGATTTGTTATTTATCTTCTTAGAGAATGAGTTGAGATGGTATTTAACTGCAATTCAAAATGCATAATAAATGAACAAGCAATGAGACTTCATAGCATATCTTAACCTTCAGACATTTTATTTCTTATTGAACAGCATTTATAAGACATTTAAAGTAAACTCAATCTTTTCTTAATGATAGAAAAAAATGGTTGTTGTTCTTAAAATCCATATAAAATAGAATAACGGTATTGGAAAAAACCAAATCTTAAAAAGAAAATAACCATATGTAAAAAAATGATATATTTACAATATAGATTTTAACTAAATGTGCATTTTTAAATTACATATTTTAAAAAAAAATTTAACATAAAAATTTAAACGAAAAATATTATATAAAATTAAAAAACAATCTTTACAAACATGTTGTTAATAAAGTAATTACCAAAGGCTGCTTTGATATTTTGTTGAACACAAACATACACAAAGTGTTTCTTACATACTTGATATATGTTGCGGATAACTCAGGTGCTAAAAGTTGTTCTAAGCTGTATTGAACATTCTCTGGCTTTCCAAGTAATTTGTCATATGTTGTGGAAGATACTAAGGATAAGTAGTAAAGGATGTTCTGAAAAATGCTCCACATTTATTGTGTATTTTACATAGTTTGACTCACATTATGAGTGACTCAGCTGCTAAAAGCTGAAGACTTCGTTGAACATTTACTTTATGTTCTGTATGCTTTAGCACATGTTGTGAATAATTCTAAGATTGTTTAGAGTCCTTGCATAATTTATAGAACCATGGTATCATTCACAGAAGTACATTCTTCTTCTACATGGGCAACATTTGCATGGACAATAAGTCATATTTGTTTACCGAAAGGAAAAAAAAATCCATACACTTCTGGAGCATCTCGATAGACATGGTATATAGAAATACAAAACTTATATTTTATTATAAATATAACTAAAGTTGGGCCATCATAGCCTAGTGGTTAGAGCATCAGCCTTCCATCCAGAAGTGAGGGGTTCATTTCCCAAAGCCCAGAAAGACCCACACAGTACATGCAATATGCGTGCTCGTTAAATCTGTGGAATCGAAAGTCCTGAGGTCGGTTGTTAAGCAGTTACCATGGGTATAATGGTCTAGAAAAAATTTCCTTTCCCTTCAGAAAGCCGGGCTGCGTCCAATACCTGACTGGTATTGGTCGGCGGACGGCTTGGCTCCACCCGGAGTTTTCGGATCCATCCTGAGACCAGATTCTCCGTCTCCTGGTGCTGCGATATTGTTGCTCTGGCAGGGGGTAGCTGCACACTGCGGCTTCGCCGCACATGTGCCGCTCGTGCTTGGCGGGATTACTACTCGCAATTGACTGTTTTGACCGTGTGCTCTCGGGCGGGTCGGTCCCTAAATCTTATTAATGTTTTCCCTTCAGAACAATGTCAAAATTGAGAGAGTGGATCCTCAGGTGGTGCCATCTACTGGAAGAGTTTAGAGCAAAGTTGCACTTTCACCTTCGTGGTGCTCTGTTTAAAAGAAAGAACGGCACCCTACTGACTTAAATTCGCATAACCAACGGCATAGCGAGCTTGGATTGTTCAAGTGTCATAAGTAACAACAACACAAGTGACTAAGATCAAGTTTGGGACTTTTAGTTTCGAAATTTGCGATTTTATCGATAAGACAAAGTAAATCTTTTCTTCGACTACGGAGAACTCGAAGATTTTTGAAAGTTCTTATAAACATCTATTATGGATTGGCTTATTTTTAGGATTTTTCAGAGATTGTTGGACATATTCACATATCACAAACAAGGAAATTTTCAATACTTATTTTATTTGAAATTAAAATAAATTAATATTTAGCCAAATGAAAAGTTAACAAAAGGGAAAGATAGCATTAATACGTTAATTAAATCTATTATTTCATAGAAAGCCGAGAACTCAAGCTAATATTTTGCAAATAGAACTGTGTGATATCACATTCATAATTTTTATATAACCACAATTTATTAATTATTTATATCTTAGTTATTTTAAATGCGTCTGGATCAGATAAAAATATAGGATTTTGGATAAAATACAATCAACGTAATTTTAAAAATGAATTAAAAATTTTCATTTGGAATTTACAAAATAGAATAAAATCAATTCATTAAATGTTTGTTTGCTACATACACTGATTTCTTCTGTTAATTTTTAATTATTTTAATTACCTTTTGCAAAGTTTAGTAGAATTATAATCAGAGAAGATTAGTTTTTGATCTTTGAATTTACTTCAATGTACGATACTTTTATTTAAATGATATTTTTCTCAATATCTCACATATTTTTTGTGTTTAGTAGGTTTTATGAGAAATTTTATTGCAACATCCGGGGAATTTACGATGGTGAGGATTTCTCTTTGTTTCAAATTCTAGTTTATATCAACTATTTTTCATTTCAAATGCTTTCTAGACTATTTCTCAATCCCGAAATGATGGTGGAATCTATCCGCAACCAAAGCAGTTGCTTTAATTCCAGTTGGTAGCATTTGATTGTAATTTTCTGTTAGCAGGATGATAGTCAAAAGCACACAAAATTGTACAGCTAACAATCTTAATTGGAAATCTTTAAGGAAGTTCTTCACATTTTATGGCCACCATGAATTGGGAACAATTTTATTCTTTTCAGACTCACAATACCTTTTGACTGTGGTTTCTTTGCTATTTGCTTCTTTTTGGAGCATTAGCGTAAGTATGTTTAAATAGTTGTTTGCAAAGTGTCTCATATTTCTTTATTGTTACACTTCAAATTTCGCTAATAATGTTACATTTCACATCTTATCCCGATAAGATTATTGAGCTAGTGTTTAATCTTCGGAAAAACTTAGCTGTTTACTGAAATAGTATAAAGATTTTAGAAGTAATTAGCAAATACAGATTATTACAAGTCTTAATGAATAAAACTATTTCTTTTATTGCAGCAAGTCCCAGTTTCTAAACATCTAATAATTCGTTAAATATTTATGAACTTCTAATGGAGGATTATGCACACAAAAATCTTCACGATTAGTAAAAATGCTGAAGTGCGTTTTCCATAACAAGGTCTGTATGATCCACGTTTACATTAATTAATATAAAATTTGTGTTTGATAGTGGAAATATCATTGCATGCATGAAATTTATATTAATGATTCAACAAGAAGAGAAAAAATGATTTAATTACATTCTATTCTTTTTCACTTCTATTCGTCATTTATATTAATGAATTACAGAAGAATGTCTTTTTAATAAGAAAACTATACAAAAAAGAATATCTATTGAAAAAGTATTTTATATTAAGCACAAAAACACGTTTAAAGTTTGTAATCACAAACTTCTCATTCTAATAAGGAATAGTATTTAAAATTGATAGATTTATGATTATTTATTTAATTTATGAAAAAAAAAGTAGAGTAGTCATACTATTTATATCTAAAGATCCTTGTTTAGTTTTGAAATCGATCAAAAGTACAAGCAATCCGATATTACTGAAGTCATAAAATGCAATAGACTACAATGCCTCTGTCATTTGTTCCGATTTGACAATGCAAGCCCAGTAAAAAATGCTCACTTCTACTAATCCCTTGGGAAACTGAAGACGAGGAAGACCACCAACTCAGTGGCTTGATTCGGTAGAAAACGACTTGTGAACCTGAAAAATAAAAGAAACTGGAACAACCTCTCGATGCATGAGACTAGATGGCATGACTATTAGGAAAGGCCTTGGCGTGTAACAGGTGGTAGTGCCTTAGAAAAAGAAAAATCGTTCTATTTATACAAAAATGTATGCTATAAAGTTTCCAATAAATCCCATTTTTCAAAGATAAACCAATAAATTTGTCTATAGTTTTCTTCATAGCCTGAAAGGAAATGAATATATATATATTTAGGTGCAGTACTGTCTTCTTACAAATGTTTTATCAGATTTTGACACCTTATAGCTTCAAATATACTATGCCGGTTCATTAATATTAATAAACAATGAAATAGGCACATTTTATCGTTTTGTTGGCGTCATAACTGGTTTCATTGCGATTTAAAAGGCGCCTAAGTCTGGAAAATGATAACTAATCAACAGAGGGCATTTTGTACCGCATTCTTCTCAAGTTTTCTGAGATATTCTAACTTTATTGTTAGTAATTTGTTTTTCATATGGATACGTAAAATGTGATGTTTACGTACCATGTAGCTAATAACATGACTGAACTTCAAGGTCATGATTTGACTGTGCTACTACGGAGCTAGAGAGCAAATTTACTGAAGTAGTGAACGTAGACACAGACATGCTTAAAGTTACATGGGAGTAAAATGCGACTACAGGACAGATGTTTCTTGTATGGAAGATCACATAGAAAATTTTGTAATGATGTGTAATAAACATGAAAATATGATGCTTTTCACACACCATATCATACATTTTATCTTATGTAATGTTTTTTAAATGCTTTCATTCAAATTACAATGAATCATTTATAGTCCTCTTGTAATTTGAATATATATATATGTATATATATGTATGTATATATATATATATATATATATATATATATATATATATATATATATATATATATATATATATATGTGTATATATATATATGTATATGGATGTGTGTATATATATATATATATATATATGTAAGTAAAGCAGCTGGATTAATTACTTTTATGTGCATGCATCTTATCATTAATATATAAAATATATGTAATATTTCTCAAATTTATCTATAGCATAAGAATTTACTTGTTTGGCAATTTATTTAACTTATTGTTACCACAACAGTTTTTTTTTCTCAAACTTTTTGAATTATTCCCCAAATTTAAGCGAATGACAATTTGCTTATTTGAAGTATATTCTCTTGAATTGTTTTTCATTTAACTATATATTAATTAATATGAAATTTAAATGATACTAATTATATTTATAAAGTGTAATTGATTTTTTACGCATTTTTTTTTCATGTTCTTCAAAAATTTTACATCGTAAATTTTTAACGTTTTCTATTTTTGTTGCAATTTTTATTAATCCCTTTAGATTACTTGAAAATTTTTTCTGTTTTTTCTTTCCAATAAGTAACTTACTATAAATGTTATTTTATAATTAAGGCTTATTTTTTACCTTCAAAATTTACGCAACATCCGTAAGAAACTGGTTACTGGCGCCATCTATCAACTATTAGAAGAACAAGAAAGACAAACAATTCCAACTGAATTTCGAAAAGAATTAATTAAATTAAATTAAATAAATAAATACTTAAATTTTTGTAGTTTTTAGTGCTATAGGAAACTGAATAGGATTTAATGATCGGCATATTTTTTTTGGTTTGTCAGTAATAAGATAATTTAATGGCAAATTATTTATTTTTTAATAAAGCAAATTAATTTTTTCATGTTTAATAAATTTTCAAGCATGGCATAATGATATTGGATTTCAAACATAGCATATAGTATATAGTATATATATATATATATATATATATATATATATATATATATATATATATATATATATATATATATATATATATATATATATATATATATATATATATATATATATATATATATATATATATATATATATATATATATATATATATATATATATATATATATATATATATATATATATATATTATTCTTCCTTCTTCATGATGTTTTTAATCATTGTAATTATATTATTACTCTAATAATTATATGAAATAAAGTTTAATGTCTTATTATAGACTAGTAATATGAAATTTTTTTTTATATTGGAATGTCCTGGTCTCATTTCAAGCTCAAGAAATGGCGATAAGGGTTGAGCTTTCATTTTCTGCATGCATGTTTGCCGAGGATAAGAGGTTGGAAGTTTTCATACTTTTTTCTTTTACAATACACGAATAGGTCCCACTAATTATGAGAAGTTGCCTGGAGAACAATATGTACATAAGGCTTTATTGGAAAATCAATCCAAATGCACAAAACGGATCAAGTATCAGAGAAGAACAAATATAGTAAAAAGAACAAACATTTAAAGTATTAAAGCAAAGTAACATGAAAACAGAAGAACAATTTTCACAATTAAAAAAAAAAGTGATTCAGTCTTTGAAAGGAGATTATGAAAGTTCTGGTGCTCCAGTTCAATTTGTTTATCTCTATCCGTTTATGAGAATTTTTATCTCATTTTGGACATACAAGAAGATGTTCTGCATACATACTGCCTGAATTACAAAGTTGGCATAAGCTAGATTGTAAGGATGTCTATTTGATTTCGATGATGTGTCAAGCAATCCCTATTTCCATTCTGAAATTTACCACAGCCTCTACTGGATTTTTGACAAAATTTTTTCCAAGTTCTTGACTGTCAGTTCAATGCTTGACTAATGATTTTGCCATCTGGTAAGACTTAAAAGTAACCATTAATTTATTAAAATATGCTTTTTAAGTGACTCTGGAGGAAGTGGTTTGAAGTCTTGTAGCACAAGTGTTTCTCTCTTGGCTAGTGAGTCTACCATCTTGTTCCCGTCGATACCCATATGTAAAAGGATAATATATAGTGAAGTCTTACAATTAACCGCTGTTAAATAATTTCTAGGATGTCAAGCAGTTGAAACACATCCGAGCAATCACTTTAGAATGTTCTTTTAAATATACAGTTCTTGATTTCAAATTATTCAGATTTTTGTTTCTAACATCCTAAAGAAACCCAAAATAATTAGACTACTTTAAATTTTGATATTCCATAATCGAAAAGCATATGATGTTTCTTGCACCAATAAGCCTGCTTTTTAATCAAGTTGATTTGATGATTTATCTGATCTACTATCCTCGAAATAGCAGAAAAAACTCTGAATTTATTTCATAGATTTTAGTTCACGTTTTTATTCAGGGATATTAAACTTAAACTATAATGAAATGAGAATGAATGGAGTATCCAATTCATATCTGTGCAATCTTCAAAGCAAAATATTTTTTTTTATAATATAATAGCGAAATCTTAAATTTTCACGATGGCTTAAAATATTATTACAAAATTTCTTTAGATATTATTAGATATCTTAAATTCATTTTTATTTCGTATTATATCAATAGAATTTTGAAATAAATTTGAAAAAAATTATGGGGAACTTCAAGGTACTAACGAATATTGGATACTCCCCCTCTCTGAGGTGGAATTATTATTTATTTTCATTAAGATCCTGCATTCTTTTACAATAATAATTTTTACTGATTATTAATTTTTTTCAACGTACGACTTTTAAAAAAGATCATTAATATTATCGATGTTCAACTCTATTTTCCCAATATTAGTGGTCTTTTAGTTCCTTTTTTATGTACTTGAAATGTATTACACAATAAAGTGAATTTACCATTGTGTCCTCAGATTGGTAGAAAAGAAATCTATGTTAGTTAAAACTGCTTTTTTTTTTTTCTTATAAAATTTGACTCTGCTTTGCAATTTATAACTAGCATATTTTGTGTATTTTGATCAGATCTCTTTTAAGGATCATGTCCAAAAAAGTTAACTCTATATCTAATTTAAATGTTGCAAAATCATGTGAGTGGATTGTAACTCATATAAAACATATACGTGTGCGTATTTAATACATATGAATATAGTCTAATACACTTTATAAATAATTGAATAACTGTAATTCCCGTTTCAAAACACGTGAAATAACATTTCTGAGGTAACTTATCATTGCATGAAACAAAAATGTTGTAATTTCGACATGTCACAAAAGATTTGTTGTTAATGATAAGCAACAATAACTCAACAAAGGAGAAAAATCAGTTTGTATTTTCATCAAAATATTAATATTTGTTCCACACGTGCTTATTGCATATAATTATTGGATATTTCTGAACTTTTACGGATAATTCTGGCAATATATACTTTCTTGACTGATTATAATTACTGGATTTTTCTGAACTTTTAAGGATAATTCTGGTAATATATAGTTTTTTGGAAAACTTTACAGTTCATAAAGAACCGAACTTTATTACATTGAGCGAGTAAAGTGCGGAAGTTCTTTGATGAACCTTCCCTTAAACTTATTTTTGATTTAGAAAATTACACCCACACATGAAAAACATTCTAAACTGGACTATCTGATTTGCAGTGGCATTCTGCTTGACTATTATAATAGTTAATTTATCCATTGAACATTTCCTCGACCTTGCGGTTGATTTCTAGTATTAAATAATTATTTGGAAATAACTTGGATTGAGTTGTTTAATTTATAATGACTTATTGTACAGTGATTAAAATAATTAGCTTTTTAAAGTTTGTTTCCTTAACTTTGTTATTGATTCTTAATATCTATGCATATAAAGTGGTACAAAAACTTCATGTGCATCAGTCAAACAGTTCATTTTTCTACTGAACATTTCCATTGCCTTGCAATTGATTTAGAATATTATATAATTACAAAATTCAGCATGGACTCACTCATTTAATTGACAACAACTTCTTGGTCAACGACTAAAATAGTTAATTTTTCAAAGTTCATTTCGTTGGACTTGTGATTAATTTGGGATATTATGGGCTTTTGGAAAGTAGAATGAACTGAATACCTAATTTACTATGACTTTACTTATTTCACAAGTTTCTTCATTACATATTTGTTGGACATTGAGATTGGTTTAAATTATATGATTAGAAAAAATTACATAGATAGGTCAAACTGATTTAGAGATTTCACCTCTGAGACTTTTACTTTTAAATATGCTTAAACTTCTCGATGTTTTTCCACAATTTCTAAATGATTCTAAAAGTGCACAATGCAGCTTAACTACATAATAGTACATTATAAGTTGCTGAGAATTTGTTTTAAGAATATATCATTACTTGATGTAAATTGAGGTTGTTTTTACGACACCCCATTTTATAGAACGTTGCTGTAAATTGAGGTTGTTTCTAAAATGATAAGCCGCATAGATTCCTGATGATCAAATTACTAGCCAGTTTCACTAAAAATTCCACCGCCCACCCTGTCTAGTGGTCAGAGTGCCTGACTGCGGAAAGGGAGGTCCTGGCTTCGAATTACAGTTCGGGCATGGATGTACTTACTTTCTCTTTCTGTCTATCCTGCCTTTGTCTTTTCATTGTATGAATGAGTTGTGAATGGTTGCCTTCCTTATAAACTGGTTTCTATGGCATGTGTGTACTGAGGAAGTCAGACTCCACACTAAAAAAATGGTTCATTCGGAAAAGGGGAGCAGCGCACCCCATAATACCACAAGATAAAACAACAACTAAAAATTCCACTTACTTCATTCCTTATCTTTATAAGTGATGTGAAAGTCAAGAAAGAAATCAAGAAGTGTTGTTGTAAAATGATTTACAAACATGAATAATGATAAGGATAGGGGTATCGAACAATTATTAAATTGACTGATTTTAATGTTTTTCTGATTATTCATCAATTTTAATAACTTATTATTCATATCAGCGTGTCATTGTTTGAATTTACTGAGCGATATATTATCGTAAAAGATGATAAGAATAAATAATTATATGAAACTGACGGAGAATGAAGCATTGGATGTTTAGGAGGTAACAAAAGTGAAACCATATCAATTTATTGAGGGCTAAATCAGTTGTTCTATTAGAGGAAAGGGTAATAAAACAAAATAAAGAAAACAAAAATAAACAAAGTTGTTCACTTTATTCAGTATGTGATTAAAGAAAACAAAAAATAAAACAATTATGATAAAAGTATTGGGCCAAAAATCAATGGTACTAATGGAGAAAACTAAGAATGCTACTTAACTTACTGTGTATAATTGGGTAACAACAAAAGTAAAAGAATAATTGAAAGAAAGATAATTGGTTCTATTGGAGGAAAACTTAAATAAAACAATGTCTCTCAATTCATTAAGCAACATTCATCGAGAAACAATAAGACTAAGTTGATTGAGCTATAACTAGTTAATTTTATTAAAAGAAAATAAAAATAGAAAACTTCTGCTTAATTCATTGATAACATTCATCAGCAACAATCGGGTTCAATTTTTTGAGCTATAAATCATTGGTTTTATTAAAGGAAAATAAAAAAATTGGAGCTCAATTCATTGAACATGAAGTATTGGCTTCTTGGAGGACAACATAAGTAAAATGATTAAGGCTCATTTATTGAGCGAGAAATTATCAATTTTATAATACAGGTTTATAGCAATAGAACAGTCTGTTGCTAATATTTATAAGTAACTTCATTATGAGAATAACATTTGGTACTAACATTTTTGTACATTTAAACATTAATTGTAAACATCTTAATAATAATTTAATAAAAAGTTGTTGAATTTCATTTAAGCGATATTTCATAAGCGATAAGACCACAATATGCAGAATGTTAATTAGAAAGAATGTTTCAGTTGAAAATAAGCAAGTAATTTTACTAATCAAATTGGGAGGAGACAGGAAAGACGTGTCGTTTTTGTTCATTAAGTAATTGCTTTCTCTGATGATGAAAGAAAGAGGGACGTTTTCAGTTCAATCTATTTTTTGAAAATCATTTCAATGACAATAAAGATTGGATGCATCCATTTCTCATGTTAAAAGTGTAACTGCAAAATGAACACTCGCATAAAAAATAAAAAATTACACAAGTTGGATAGACTTATTATCTATATAAAACATATACAATTAAATAAAATTAAAATTCATATTGCTAAAATAACTTGTATGCAAAAGTTATCAAAATAAAACGAATTTTAAATACGTAATTATAATGTCGATGCAAGTAAGTAATTCCAAAATCAAAGCAAAGTGGTCGTTTATTATAGAAAAATTACAAATAAATGGAGCTTTATAGTTCTGTTGAGATATCTCTACCATGAATGCACAGTGTGATACTGTTTTGCATTGAGAATCTAATATCCCATTGGTGTTCTGAGACATCTTGTTCCTCGATAGCGTGTTTCACATTCGACAAGACCCGTAGACTACCATATTTGTTATCCTTATTGACGATAGATATACTTTATCGGTGACTAATCTTGGAATCGAGTAGCCCAAAGGAAGGAGGAGATGAGGTACAGGTAGTCCTGAGAAATCCTAGCAGTGTGTAAGGAAAAACCATTCTGTTGTTCTTCATCAGCTGTTTTAATTAACGCAGTATATACTACAGGATTCAAGTTAAATATATCTTACTAAGATAATGAAGCTTTTGATAATGAGGCATTTTTCTAAGATTTTCTCTTCACATCTGGTATTTTCCAGATTTCCTCTCTTACTATTTTATCAGTCGCTTTTTTTTTTGGATCGATTGCAAGTTTTTGAACAAGATTTTAGATCGGACCTAAGAGGATTATTATGTGGAAATTTCAATATGTGGAATGTGGTGATCAATATTTGGAATTTCAGCAAATTTACAAATTCAGGAAAAACAAAGATGATGAGAAACTTATTACTATATTCTGAAGTGTAAACTAAAATGTTTTCTTTCTCATTTTTTTAACAGAAATATGCATGTGAAAACATGTTATGTTTTTTAATTTGTAATTTTAATATATCATGTCTTTTAGCTAAGAGATTTAACATCGCTTGATGAATGTTCTTGACCAGGGCTTCTGGAACAAGAGCTGATTGCCGACCCAATCTTAAATGGGCAGACTGCTTAGAAAGGAATCTAGCCATTTCAGGGGGTATCAATTGGAAAACTATGTGTAAAATAGAAAGACCTGGAGGTAAATTCTTGAGAAAGACAGGGCTCATCCAAGGATGGTTGTGAAACTGAGGAAAGAAGGAAGGATGACTACAACACCAGCTATCGGCAAAAATTTAAGCACTTTTTTTCACTAGATCCACATTTAATTGTTTCTATTTTGCATGGAAAGAATATTAGGTTTCAAGGCATCGCGTCCATTTTTATAACCTTTTG
The DNA here is from genome assembly GCA_037975125.1 of Latrodectus hesperus. Classification (NCBI taxonomy): domain Eukaryota; kingdom Metazoa; phylum Arthropoda; class Arachnida; order Araneae; family Theridiidae; genus Latrodectus; species Latrodectus hesperus. The sequence continues at coordinate 26,640,998 of CM075862.1, forward strand.
AAGAAAATTTCTTTTAAGTCTCTCCCCCCTCACAGAATCGTATGAACATGTTAAAAACATACACGACCGCCAGCAATCATACAAAGACACGTGAGCACAGTTAGGTTATTAATGCAATTTTAGATCATTATTATTTAGAATTCTTATATTTCGTAATTTGTTAAATCCGCTGATTATTTCGCTTTTATAAATCTGCAGAATTATTGGGTAATTTTTGCCTATATTTTTTTAGAGGATTTCCAAAGCAAACCTATCAATTATCTTGATTATCTCATAAAATAAATTAAATTAATTCAGGCATTTTAAAATGCAATGAATTTTGTGCAATTTTTTTAACCAAATGTATTAATATTATCAAATAAATACATTGGAGAAAAAAAGTGCAAATGTTTTTGTATTATAATACTTAATATAATTTAATTTACTTTTATTTTTATTCTAATCTATGTTTATTGATAAATTTTCTTTCATAATGAAGTAGAGATTTTATTCTCGGAAAATGAATTCTTGTATTTACTTATTTCTCACAATATTCACTCTGTCAATATCAAAAGACTGTTTGCTTACTCTTCCCTTGTGCAAAAAATTAAAAATTTAATTTTCTTAAAATATTCTCAGAATGTTTTGATATTCAGAACCGAGTAAATATGATTTATTTCGTTTTCATGTTTAATGAAAATAGGGACGAATAATTTACGATTATTTAGAAACCTATGAAAATAAATATAAATAATATGTAGGATAATAATTCTTTGAGTTTTATTTCAGAAGAACGCATAGTGTTGTAAGCTATTTTTATATACCCTTCTTAAATAGTAAATTAAGTAACTAAGTGATAAAACAGTGAAATATAGTTTAGCAAAGCAAACATAATGAAGAGAATATTTTTAATTTTCTTAATTTTCGTTTTATAGAAATAACAAGCTTAGTGCTGCCATCTATTGAACATTATTTTCAATTATTCCTTATTTTTGTCTCGTCACTGTGCGGTTTATGATTTTATTCATTGTAGACTTTTTGGTAGTTTCATTATACAAATCTTAGCATCATAACGATTCAACCAAAAAATATCCTAGTATTTCTTTGATTGATTCAAGTTTTTTAAGGTAATGAAAAGAATTCTATAAATGTAGTAAAAAAAATTCTAATTCTAAGTGGATTCCAGAGAGTTTACGGATTTATGTCAAGAGTCAACACTCATGAATCATAACACAAAAAAATTCCTCGCATAAATAATGTAATTTGAATTTCAGGAGCGTTTTTAATTTTCAATATTTTTTCATTTTAACTACACAATTATTATAATTGTATATCCTTTACATATATTTTAGCATATAGGCGTGAGATTAATTTATCACTTTACTATGAATAATTTTATTAGTTTTAAAAATATAATTAAAACGTTTTGAAATATTTACTACACTGTTTTTATAAAATAAAGAAAAATCAATAGCATAAACTTTTTATTTCTCAGAATGAAACCGTTCAAATTAAAAGTTCATATATTTTTACATCATGTATAAAAACTGAATGTAATATAAATAAAAATTAATATTGTTTTAATCAACTATTGAAGATTAATTTAATTTATTGGGATTGGTGTAGCAGGAGAAACAAATTACAATGTTTTGAGAAAATGTATCTGTTATCATTAACAATGTGTACCTTAATTACATACATAGCTGTAACAATTTTTATTTTCGTGTTTCATGTCTGTATTACTTCAAATGAAATGGAATAAAAAAGTAATTAAATCAAAGCTATATTGGGAAAGGTACACATTGTGAAGTATGTGTATTATTATTAATATTACCATTTTTGGTTAATTTATTATTTTGTCCTTCTACCGTAACATTTGAACATGAAGTCCATATTATACAGGGAACTCCAAATCACTAAAATCATCCAATATCAATTCTTAATTCGATGTTCTAAGATTGAAGAAGAATTCTGCAGACAAGAACTAATTGAATTTAGACAGTTTTAAGTATTCCTGCAACTATGCATAAATAGCACAAATGCCGTATAGTCAAAGATGCCAAATTCCGAGTTTGGAGAGTTTTTTGGCTGATTTTCTTATATATCTAGCAACCCGGTTATTATCATGTCATAGATATCGAAACCTATAAGAATTATGCTGAAAATTCTATTTTGGCAACCCTAGTATTTACTTCATCGTGAACGTCACAATACGTCATCTTAGAAACATTTCTTCAACGCCGAAAAGATTCAGATTTTGGCATCCTGGATTATATGCCATCTGTGTCGTATAAATATCCAAGCTCAAATTGAGAGTCATAACTGACGCTTGAGTTTTTGGGTTATTATTAGTCGATCAGGTTTTGTTAATAAAGAACTCTGGGAAAGAATAATGATAAATTTGTAAAATTTTTTTTCAATGTTTTGAAAACATTGTAGAAGTTAATTTTAATAACTGCACTTATGTTATTTTTGTCTTGTAAATGTAATATTTTAAGATTTCATTTAAGATTCATGAAAATAATTTTAGTACACAATTTAATTTTTAAGTAGCTTTTTGAAATTGAGACATTAACAAGGAATTTTTTTTCCAAAATATCTAAAAGATATTTTGAAAATTATAAAATTTACTTAAAAATTTACGATAAACTTTATGTTCAATAATTAAGTATAATATGTTTTTATTATATTAATTAAATAAGTTTTATGATTATTATTGTTTAAACATAAATTTTATGATTGTATTGTTTAAATTTATAAAAATATTTGCGTTTCATTGTGACTCATTTCAGATAAAAAATGAAACGGTATATTTTTACAGAATATCAGAAGCATGGCAGAAATTATGTTTACTTGACAATAAATATCTAATTGTTTCTCTGTCATATCAATAATAAATCTTAAACATATTTCATTTAAAATATTTTACAAACTTGTTTTTACATTTTTTTCACTATATTTCATCTTACAAGTGATACATTTTTAAGTACTTAAAATCCCTCTGGTTTCTAAAATGTTTGATGATGTGTTTTTTACAAATAGTTTTAAAGTTTAAAGCTAACAGTTAGATAATCATATTAACGATTAGTTTTTTAAAATAAAATTAAAATTTCAAAGGAGAAATTTCAATACTAAGCCTTAATTATATTTTTCCTACATAATTTTCCAATTCATGAATCTTTTCAATCGAAATATTTCCTTTTATATCATCGACTTATAGAATTCTTCTAACCTAAAAAAAAGGAGTCACTATACAAAACTTCTCATCTGCATGGAAAATGATTGATTGATATAGATAAAAAATTTATTGATTAATATAGATAAAAAATTAATTTATTAATATAGTATAGAAAGATTAATCTAAAAAAGTATTGCTAAGAAGAAATAATTAAAAAATTTATTGGTTGTTAAAAAACAATTATTATTTTTCTCCTTTCTGTGGTAGTAGATGGCGACACTATAGTTAAATCATTCCTAAGACTTTAAGGGCTCGTGATATTGGCAAATTTTATTTATGGTCGAAAATGAAAATGTGAATTTTTCTTAGTTAATTAACTATTGAGGATGACCTTTAAAATATCATTAAAAAATTTATTTTTGTCAATAAAAGTGCTTTTGTGTAAAATAAATAAAAAGGATAATATCAAATATATTTAGTTTACGTAATAAAATGTAGATGGCGCAGTTAATTTCAAGTTGTAAGGATATTATTTTGTTGTAAGGCTCAGAAAGGGAACCTCATTTTTAAATAAATCTATTTAAAGTGGATGATAAAAGAAAACGTCGCGTGTCAAAAGCTCTAAAAAGATTCGGAAATGTTTTTAATTTTCTGTAAGAGAAGGATATTTTTATGTCCTTCAACGTCTGGAGCGCCTTTTTTCCACCAATTTTATAAATGAATATTTCAATGATAATTTTACAGCGTTAATAAGCTTGGCGCCATAATTTTCCTTCTAAAGGAAAACAGACTATTTTATGTTTAGTATGATATTCAAATAAGATATATCTTTAGAAATAATTTTCTATCGTATTTTATGTTCTTTCTCTCTATTATGAAATAGAGATTTCACATTTATTCCAACATTTTTTAAAATCAAAGTAATGTTTTGAAGCATCAATAAAATATATTACTTTTTCAGTTATAAATAATACTGTATAGAGTGTTGTGTGTTATCTGTCTTTTTCACTGGACAAATAATAAAATTATAAGAATATTATATAGCATCATCAAAATCACATGTAAAAATTTAAAATTTGTCCTCTCAAAATGTTTTTTTTATATTATTTTAATCATAATTAATAAATCAAATATGATAATTCATTTTTTAGATTGTGCAGAAGAAGTTACAAACTGAAGGTTAGACAAATGTAAGCAAATTTTAAAGTAAATATTCATCGAAAGCAATTCTTCGAATGGACGTAAAGATATTATTATATTATTTAAAAAAATTGCTCGTGATAGATTTTTATTTAGTATATATAATTTTATCTCATAAAAAAAGCATATATGAAAGTTAATAATATAAACATATTGTAATTCAGTTTTTGTCTGGGGTTAAATTAAAAATGGCTGCTACATTTCGGTATTTTTATTACAGAATTTTATTTCTCTTAAACCATAATTAACTCTGAGATAAATTTACTGTAAAATTATATTAGTCTTGATAAATGCCATTCCGGAGTTATGCTCGCTTCAAAAACGAAGGCGATTATTTCATTCAAAATTACCATCATTTTCATTGTGTAACCAATGTAGGAGAGAAAAATTGTGTAAGGTCGAATCCCTCCTATTTCTACATTCTCCTAATACAATTTATTTATTTTTTAGAACGATTATTTACTATTTTGTTGATTTTTGGAAGTATAATATTTTTGCATACTGCAATTACCGTTTTTTTTCTTCAAGACTCAGTGGATCAGAAATGTATTAACATACAGAGGAAAGAGATTTTTTAATAATTTCATAACTAAAATGAATTATTTAAGTTTTAAAGACCTCTTTCGATTTTGTTTTGTTAATGTATATGTGAGATAACATTGCACACTGCAAAACAACGTTGCCAAAAATTAATGATAGTAAATAAGTAATAACCATCGTTAAAAAGAACTAAATATTGTTTCTTTTTGAAATTGGAGATTTTCTTCTGTTACCTAGGTACACGTTTTCCATTGGATACCGCGGTCAGCTGGTTAATCTACGAAGTCGATAAAAAATTATAAACTAAAAAGAAACATAAGAAACATTTTTTTTTTTTAAAAAAAAAGACGGGATAAATAATATTTTATTGAAAATCCTGTTTGTGTTGGGTTATTGTTTTAACCTTGGTAAAATAAATACATTGAAAATATAGTTGAACATTAATAAACAAATTTATTGTATTTATTATGAATTAACTAATTTACAGTAAAGCAAATATATTAATGTATTTCTTCGGTTTAAAATATTTCAGTATTCAAGAAAGAATTAATTTTTGATTGAAAAAATAATTAATATTAATATTTATAAAGTTAGGAAATTTATTATATATTCAGCAAAATTTTATATTTATATTCGATTAGAGGAAACAAAGTATTTTGCTTCTTAGACTCTGATTATTGTGTGTTAAGATAAACAGAAATGTAGTTAATGAATTTCAAATTAATCTGGCATTTGAAAATAATAATTTAAAATTTAATTTTAACCCCCTACCCCCAAAAAATAAAATAATAATGTAGTCATATATTAACACGGAAGCAAAATAACAATAGATATTTAATACAAATTAAAACTCTACAACATAATTCCTATTTTTGTTAAAAAGATTACCATAGCAAAATATAAAGAAAATTATATAAAGTTACCATAGCAAAATATAAAGAAAATTATATAAAAAATTTAAAAAGGGAGTAACAAAAATTTAATTATGAATACAATTTGACTACAAGTAGAAAAATAAAGAAATGAAAAACAATTACAGAAACCTAAAGTGGAAACAAAATTGATGATTTTAAAATTACTGCAAGAAAAAAATATGCGAGCATTTTGTCGTTGATTAATTTTGTAGCTGCACGCTTATGATAATAAATCATGAGTAAAATTAAATAAAATTTTGTAATCATTTATTTCTAGAATGAGGAAATTGTAAAAGCAAAAAACTAAACTAAAACATCCACTGCTTATTACTTAATACATCGTCGCGTCTTGTAATCTATGTAATCTTCCCTCGTTAAAAAATGCTAGAGCAGATGGAGCATCATCTATTACTTGCCCATGTTTTGAAAGAGCAGCCTTGTCGCCAACTGGCGCTAGAAATATATTTCCTTTTAAATCAAACGTAGGTAACACTGATGAAAAATTTAAAAATTGGCGTTCTTATGTTAATTAAGGAAGTTTATTTCCTATGTAAGCGTTGTAAAAATGCCCTCAAATAAATCTTTTTACTCTGCAACCGATATGAAATTTACTTTTAATATATCGTATTAGTACCATATATCATTACACCGATTTTATAGATAAATCGATATGATATCATTATCAACTGATATCACAGCGATTATATTACTATTGATATTATATCATCTATGGTACCATATCGATACCATAATACTTACGGTTTGGTGTATGCTATTCGTACCGAATTCAATGTCTTATTCTTTATTATATATATCCTATTAGTACTTATTAAATGTTTTCTGTTTTCTACATCGTATCAATACTGACTTACTACTATTATCATATCACTTCAATATCGATTTAATATCTATTGTTTATCAAATTTCTTGGGCTTGGCAAGGGTGTCTCAACTTTTCATCTCTCAGTCACTAATTGTCACTAAACATATAATCATAAGTATCATGATATCCTTCCAATAACAACCGAACAAATTTAGCCGAAAGTGTTAATTTCATCAGTTTCTGAAATAAGGAGCCATTTCAATTGAGAAAAAATATAGTTTTTGTTTCAAGCTACATTAAGAAAATCTAGGTTTGATGAAGTAGATGACATTCTATGATTAGTGGGGAAAATATCACTATATATCGAAAGTTAGAACATACAACTTCAACATGTAAAATATCGATATATGTCAGGGGTGGCCAACCTATGGCTCTAGAGCCACAGGTGGTTCTTTGAAGGATTATTTGTGGCTCTCGATAAATGTACCCGAGTTCAATTTTCCTTTTTGTGCCATTATATTTTAAAAAATTAATATCGCATGTGATTCAAAATATCTTTTAAATCACTGACAACAAATATGAAAGACTAAGTGCAGCGTTGTAACAAATTTCATTGCCGTCTAAGTTGAAAATGATATGACTCATCGAGGTAATTCAAGGTAAGTTTTAAATTTCCAATATAATTATGACCCAAAAAGCATCTGGAGAAATCAAATTAATAGAGATGCAGGAAGGTTGTAAACTTCTACAAGAGGTAAGCAAGTCAAAGTCTCTTCCAATGGCGTTCTCAACCAGACATTTTCATTCGTATACATGTGTGGTTTCACGTATTTGTGGCAGAACACATCCAAAATAGCACCCGTATCTTACAAAATCTTCATTTCTACTCCGTTTACTTTACCTACACTGGTATATCGAACCATCAATTCATCAATATTTTTACTAGCCACAACATGGGAAATGGATTCTGCAGTGTTCTTTAGTGTAGTGCAGTGATCTAAAATTAAAATATAAATCGGTGCCGATTGCTGAATTTTGGAAATTTGTACCAGAATTACAATATTCTGAATTAAAAAAACTGCTTATCGAATTAGTACAATATTCGGAACAACGTACCTGTGTGAATCATTTTATTCCACTTTAAAATTCGTGAAATCCAAACACCGATCACTATTAACTAACCAGCATCTCAAAAATTACTGAGAAGTGATGTCATCAATTAGTCAACGAATTTTAAAGAACTATCAAGAGAAGAGAAGAAATAAATGTTTAATATTTAAATTCAATACACACATTTTGGGCTTTTATTTGTGTTTTCAATAAATATAATTTTTTGAAAAAAAATTTTTGAATACCTTTTTGGTATATCTTTAAAATACGTATTTAATTGCGTCTCGCGAAAACTTTCAAATTTTGAAAAACATCTCTGACTATCAAGGAGCTTGGCCAACCCTGATAAATGTGGTTAATGGATACATGAATCATTCATATTCATCATTACCTCCAAATAAACTGTTTTGCATGCGCGAATTTCGTCCTACCTTCTTGCACAAGAGCACAGTTCATGACTAAAACAGATTATCTATTCCAATAACAGCTTGTTAGCCAGTCAACTTTTATGCGTTTCTGTTACGTTTCTATTATAGCTGTAATTTTTAGATTTCTCACACTTTGTTTGGTTCAATTCATACTTTATTTAATTTTCCCTTTATTTAAATTGTATGTTTCACTAAATTATTATGGTTTATTTTGCTCTTGTAGTTCCCTTTTTTGTTTATGTTTGTAGGATAAAGTTATTATTTTATTGCCTTTGGCTAATTTTTTTTACTTCACTTTCAACTGAAATCATCACAGAAATTAAGTTTGTTTCTCATCTCTAACTGCCTCCTCTTATAAATAAAATGTAAATGTTTGTGCATTTTGAGTAGCCATATAGTCATGACTGCCGAAGAACTGAAAATGAATTCAATCAGAGTTAAATATATATTGTAAGGTGCACAACCATATTGATTTTGTTAAAACTTACCAAAGAAGAAAGTTTTCATTTCATGAATCAAAATTGAGACAGTTTTCTGCAAAATCTGGGACAACTCATAAGCCTGGCGTGTCAATTTGTACAATTAGGTCTTCAGAAGCAAGAAAAGCTTTATCACTGGTTATTACTGCAAGATATTGAATAAAGCCATTTTAAAATTTAATTCTTCGCGGATGAGACGATTTTACATTAGTTATACTAATTTAAAATAACTGTAATCAAAACACTGGAGCCAAAAATTATTTCATTATTGAAACTCATCGTTCGCGGTAGAACTTTTTAAAATTTTCAGCTTGAAGAAATTTACAATCAGTATATACAGGTTCACGAATGTTCCAGAGTAAAAAAATAATCAATATTTATTTAAAAATTTTCTATCAAACAAGACAATGAGATTTCGCGACGTTTACTTTACAGAAGATTCTAGACTTCAGCTGTTGACTTGAATCAGTGAGCAAAATTGTTGTTTCAGTTTTGGCTAAGAGTTTCTATTTCCGAGAGTCTCCGATTTCAAAATGAACAAAGAGATGCATGACTTTGAAACAAGAGAAAATTATTCCTGTAATAATCAAAATTTATTTTTGAAAATCTGCCATATATCATGATATATATATATGTATATATATATATATATATATATATATATATATATATATATATATATATATATATATATATATATATATATATATATATATATATATATATATATATATATATATATATATATATATATATATATATATATATATATATATATATATATATATATATATATATATATATACATGATATATGGCAGATTTTCAAAAATAAATTTTGATTATTACAGGAATAATTTTCTCTTGTTTCAAGGATAGGAAGACCAACCATATCTCTAGCACGTTTAGTCAATAAGAGAACTTAACTAAAAATCCCTCGAGAAAACTTAACACCCTCAGATGGGTGCAATATATTGGTCTCTTCTTCTCTGAGATTAACTAGTAACTCTTCCATGCAGAAGGGTTGGGTTCAATTCCCAATGGCGCCAATTATCCACTTAGTACATGCGATATAAACAGTCATATGGAGGAGGTAATGTGCAGCTTCTGTTGGACCGAGGTCTGAAGCACTCAAGGACAAATCCTTAGAAGTCTGTTTATGCTTCATTGCCTGCATGTCTAAGCTGAGCGTAATGAAACGGCCTTCACGTCGTGGGTGACCCTGCCAGGAGAATTCTCTCCCGATGTACTTCACCCGTTCCGCCCAGGTACACCCCCTCACCGACTTTGAAACATAGTCTGGATTGCGTCGGACTTTCCTTGGAAGATTTATCCTCAAATCTCCTGCTAGTCATTGACATTCTAACTGTCAACAATTTAATGGAGTTGATCTGACAAATGCTTGATCTTTATAAAGGATAAGCCAACAACAACAGCAAAATGCGATATACGTGCTCGTTAAATCTGTGCAATCGAAAGTCCTGTGGTCGGTCGTTGAGCAGTTATCATGGTTGTAATGGTTGGGAGAAAATTTCCTGTCACTCCAGATAAATGTCAAAATTAAGGGAGTGGATCCTCTACTGGTGCCATCTATCGGAGGAGTCTTAGAGCAAAGACATACTATCACATTCGTGGGTCTCTGATTAAACGAAAGATGCACCCTTCTTACTTAATTTTACATAGCCGTCGGCTAGCGAGCTTAGCTAGTCCAAGTGTCATTAATAACAACAACAAGAAAGGTATTTACCTAAGATTGCAGCTTAAGATTACTCTATATGTACCTGCATATCTCTGGGTTGTTTAATCACAATAGAAAACAATATGCATACCAGATTATACACTTTTTTTATTATCCTCCTTAATTTCAATCTTGTTCCTAGTTCTGCAATCATCCGTAAACAAATGAGAGTTGATTTCGAGAATCCTTTCTCCCTCAAATCAGAATACATTAAGAACCATTCACATCATAGGTAACCAATAATGACTCATAAATGAAAGTTTCCTAATTTTAATCGTATTCCAACACATCTCAAATTTCAGAAACGTCACTAATTGCTCTCCGTGACTAAGTATTAAAAACAATGCTTTTTAGAAAGATAGGTGTGGTGGATGTTACATTCCTGTCTTCTGCATGCATATAAGTGAGCGTGGGTGCTTGTGAATATTCTGGGTTTCCTCCCTTGTGATGTGAATGCAACCCATTACTTATGAAAATTCTTCAGGAAGGTAACTTCTAAAGTGGCCATTAAAATATTTAACAAAACCTCATGCCGTAAAGCTGTCCACTATATATATATATATATATATATATATATATATATATATATATATATATATATATATATATATATATATAAACAAGAAATATTTTGTGAAGACAAAAAGTAAAAAAGGAATATTTTAAAAATGAAAAAAATATGTTATTTTGCAAGATATTCAGCTTAATAGAATATAAAAATGTAAACCAAATTAAAAAATTGAAATAATTAAATTAACTCAAAAAGCCTTTACAATTTACTAGTATAATATTTCTCATAAACTATAACTAGCTTTGATTTATTTTAAGTTAAGTTAAGAAAATACTAGAATTAAAATGGCAAATAAAATGTAATATTATAAAATTATTTATTTTACAACGCTTTTCATTGTTTTAAAAAAGTTATATGTTTCAAAATATTTTCTTTAAACTTTATTCCTTAATAACTACGCTTTAATGTTTTATTGAAATAGAACGATTGCATTTTTTTTCAAATTTAGCTAAAAGGAAATATAATCATGAATACAGTTCGATTTTATAATTGAATTGTCCATAGTTAACTTGTTTAAGAGGATTTTTTAAATTAAAAACAATAACTTTTTCAAATCTTATGACTGATTTGAAATTACTTTGAAGATTTCTAATGTATAATTTAGCGTATAATTTTCACAAATTATTTCTCTTTGACTAAAAAATTAAAGCTTTTAAGAAACATCTTTGAAATATACTTTTTCGCAACATATTATTTTAATTTTGTGAAAATAGTTCTTACCATTTGTTTGCTATATGTACAATAAGACACTCATATTAAATTAAAAAATGATAAATTCTTTTGCATTAACTCTTCAGAAATTGATGTTAAAACATGATAATGACTTTGTTATTTCTTTTAGAATCATTTAAATATTTAATTAAACACTGAGAATTTGAAAGGACAATATTGCAAACTGATTTTTCAGATAATTTAACTCTTCAAAGAGAAAACTTAAATATTATAATTTAATTATTTTCTTAAATGACAAATGTGAATCAAATTATCTTTTTGTAATTTAAGAAATAATTATTAATCTTTGTTTTCAGTTCATTGTAAGCTAATAACACAATAATAGAAGATGATACAATTAATTGATTTTTATTTTGACTTTAAATAAAGTACTTACATTTTTATTTCTTACATTTTTGAACGATTCGTTTCCAATAAAAGTATATCGAATATTTAATTTTATTTTATATGATTACTTGTATAACAATATTTGTATTCTTTGATAACTGAGAGTTCCATATTTCATAGTAATGGCAAAAGAAAAATTGAAGTATTTTCTTTCAAGATTCTCCTGCAAAGCAATTTCTTTTTTTTAAAAACAATCTTATGTTTTTCTTATTTCTGTTTACAGAATTTAAATACAGATGCGAATTTCAAACCAAGCATTTTATGTTTTTATTTTAAAGATACAGTCTTCTCGGCTTACAATTTTGTCGGGAGAGGGGGAGAATTTTGTGTGAGGGAATTTCATTTTATTTAAATTTGCGACCCGAATCGTATAACATTTTAAATCAAGTAAAACGATGTGGAATGTTCGAAGAAAACTTTATTATCTCGTGCATTTCTGCTTTAGATTGTAAATAGAATTGTGTTATGTTAAAACATTCCGCTCTGTTGTCTGGTTTGTTAAATGCTTTGAAAATTTGAATTATACAAAACAATTTTTTCAGTTTGTAAGAAAAATCAGCAAGAATGGAAAGCAAATCATTTTTAGCTTGTATGGTGCCACATAAAATAAACGTTTCTATGACGAAAAGGGTTGTGATAAATGCTATTTTATAACTATTTTATAAGAATGCATCATATAAATAGTCATTTTTTACAATTATTTTCAACAATTCATTCTTATTATGTAAATGTACTAAGAAATTGCGACTTTAAAATAACTTCTTGTTTGAAAATTATTATATTTGAGATAAATTTTTTTTTTATATTATGTGTATTGAAAAATGTAAATAATGTAAAATAAGTGTTATTATGAACATAATGTAAAATAAATTTATGATCATTACTCAGTATATGTTAAAGCATAGTATTAGGCCTCATAATTTAAAGTTTCATTCTGTTCTTTGTTTGTTGTCCTTTCACAGTTAGTTTTCACAAACAAGGGCTAATTCAATGATCTTAGTTTAAAATGGATTTTAAATCATTTGTTTTAAAATGGATCTTAACCTCAGCAATCGTATAAAGGCTATAGGAGGATGAAATGTCTATGTAGATATCTGATATGGGCATTATAGTGCTCTCCAAAACCATAGAAATTCCATAGAAAGAAGGCTGCATTTATGCATATTTTGGAAGGGAACCTAACAAATGCCATACAATCACACCGAATGATGTGTATGCAGAAAAAGTAAAGTTAGTCTGACTTTGCTTACTAATGAAGTTAAGATCTATTTCCATAAAGTGTATAATCTTATCAATAGTGAATATGTTACGATATCATCTTCAAATCAAGCCCTAAAAGAAAATGGTTGTTGCCTTTCCGCTATTCTATTCATACCAGGCAGGCTATGTTAGGGAAGTTTTCGAGTTTTCTTTGCAATTATAAGTAAATACGGTTGAGTACCTAAGAAATGCTTCCCACAATTTAGACATAGTCGTCAGTGGTTTGGTTGGTTAGAAAGTGATTTAATGATCAGAAGGTAGTGAGCTCGAATTTCGACTTACCCGTAGATTCGTCTCGTTTACAAAAGACGGCTAGGTCACTTTAAACCTAAACGAGTCATGTTTGCAATGTCCTCCAAGTTAAAATGATTTAAATATTTGGGTGATTGGTAAAGTGGTAGGCGTTCTGTTTGGTAGCTACTTCTAAATGACTGACTCTCTTTCCACAACAGTTTTCAAAATAGATTGTAGAGCTCATATCTGGACTAGGTACAGAGAAGAGTAATGGTCACCATAAAAAATGATAAGCATTTAAAATATTTAAAAAACTCCCTAAAATATTTGAAAGAACCCAAAATTGCTCAACCCACACTGTGATAGTATATTAATAAATGCTCAGGGTTGTTGCATAAAAGTTTTCAGGATTAACTTCTTCCGAAACAAACAAATGAGACTCATTATCTATGAAAAATCTTCCGGAAAGCAATATATGGTAGAAATCCCAAAACGTTTGTGGCGTTGTTCGCTAATTGATAACATCCGCACGACATTGAAAATGCAACGCCAAGAAGTAGTTATCAAAAAGGGAAGAAACTCGTCAAGAGAGAGAGAGAGAGGCAGCAATGAGCAATAAGTGATCTATATTTCGAAATAATATAAATAATATAAAGCGAGAACAGGGTCAGGTCAGTAGGTTGTAGGACCACCGTGGACGGTGATACACGAAAAAACACATCAAGGGACAAAGTCAATGAGAGTACAGATGGCGTACTGAAGAATGGCTCGCCATTATCTGTCAACCATTTGCAAAAGTTTGTCTTCCGAAGGAAGTAGTGGCAGAATCTGCAAATGGCATCCAATCATATCCCAAACGTGTTCGAATAATCAGAGATTTGGTGGGCATGGTGTCCAGGGAAGCAGCTAGAGGTGACATTGCAGGGCATGTTATTTGATATCTGCAATGTGCGGTGGAGTGTTATCCTGCTGATAAAGGGCATGGGCACCCCCCCAAAGGTAGTCAGCACATGATCTAATTAACATTGTGCTGTCCTAGTGCCGTGAATACGAATTAGGGGTGACCTAGAATCATACGCGATGGTACCCCAAACCATGATGTCACTTTGTCACAAGATGGGGCGTTCCACAATTGTTGCAGGATTGAACCTATATCCAAGTCAACGTCACACTCGTATGTGGTGACAATCACTGAAGAAACACAAGTGTAACTCATCTAAGAAAATTATCCTGTCATCCACATCATTCTAATCCAGCAACATTTCTGACATTGCCATCTATGCTGTAAAGTCAATGGCAGTCTTCTTAATGGACACCATGAGAGCAGGCTACTAGAAAAAAATCGACTGGAAATGGTTCTGTTTGATATGAGAGCATGCAGAGTGTCTTGCACATGTCCAGTGTTCACCTCCCATCAGACGTGTTGATCTATGCGTGATATCGTCACTCTTGCTGAAACTGGCTCCCCACAAACATTATATAGTTCCTTGTTCCATCCATCTTCATCCCAAGTGGTTACACAGTGGACGCGTAAGAATATCTGTGAGATGCGATTTTACAAAAGTACCAACTTGCCCTTCTCAGTCCGATCACAATGCCCTTCGTAAACTCGTCTGTCTGCTGGATCTGACTCCATCGACAATGGTCTTACATGCATCCTTTGCAAAAAGAACAGAGTTTCAACTATTATTTTCGAAGCAGTAATAACGGCATGATATTGCCAATTTTGCCGTTTTCCCATCTTATTTCTTATACTACATGCACTGGAGAGCGGCACATTTCACATCATTTGCTTAGGAGCGTCTACCCGGAAATTTGCATAATTTTCTGGTCACTCCTTCTTGTTGTTGCCTTTTCAATGTCGGGCACTGCATATAAATAACAATGTTTGCATTATACTAAGTTCCAAAAATTTTTGTGAATCACTGCTGTGCAACAAATGATGATTAATAGATCCATTTAGGCAGAGAAGCCGAGGAAGTTGGTGTTTTCATGCGTTTCTTCTTTGTAACAAGCAAATATGACCTCTTTTTCATAGATATCCTGTCGAACGGTGTAAAACAGTGGCTGTTAACAACATCTTAAGAGCAACTTTTTATCTAATGCTCAAGTCAAATAAGAAATTTTGAAAAACATTTTAATTAGAAAATATTGAATAATATTTTGTAATTAAAATATTTTTCAAATTTTTTTTAAAAGTCAAATGTTAATTTTTAATGACTTGTGCATATATATTAAATAATGTGTTTTTTTAAAATAATATCTTTGTTTTAAAAATCTTGATTCGAAACAGTTTTAAAATAAAATGTTACCTTTTAGACAAAATTTCACAAATGTATTTTTTATTTTAAGTACTTTTAAAATAAGTAAAAATAATATGAAATCAGTGATTCTTACGTTCTTGGATGCAGAAATGATACTGAATATTTGGAAACCTCTTGTCTTGCTTTAACACTAATTTAAGATTATCTTAATTCTTGCTTATTTGAATAATAATCAATTTAAAAACCTGTTAATTCTACTAAGCTGTTCAAAAAATAGATAGATTTAATAATAGATAAGTGATCATTAGAATATCATTAAATTTTCAATAAGGAATACGTTTGATCAACCAAGAAAGGATCACATCAAACGTAATTAAATCATTATTGATTAAAATGTTCCTGAATAATATTTATTTGAAGTAAATGCAAGTAAATGGCTAAAATTAAGTTTTAATTAATTTTGCTAATTACAATTATACCTGTGAACTATTCTCTCTTTGAAAAGAAAAGATTCCTCGGTAGAGTCCTTCTTCACTACATTACTGTGTCAACATATCACAAATAATATTTGTGCATTATCACAAATAATCTAAAATTATCATAAATTATCACAATAATATTTGTGTATTATCACAAATAATCAAAAATTATCACAAATAATATTTGTGCATAATTACAAATAATCATAAATTATCACAATAATATTTGTGCATTATCACAAGTAATCAAAAATTATCACAATTAATCATAAATTATCACAAATAATATTTGTGATAGGTTGACACTGTAATGTAGTGAAAAAAGGACTCCACCGAGGAATCTTTTTCTTTTCAAAGAGAGAAAGTTTCACAGGTTTAATTGCAATAGGTATAAATTATATATTTGTAATGCATCACACTCACTTAAGTTGTCTACAACTATCTAAGTTCTGTCTATGAGTAACTACAGATCTCTTAATATCATTAAAAAAAGATCCGTTTCCAATATGCATGAAAGTATCAATCTAATACTATTTATACTTGAAAACAATATATTTTGTTAATACCATGTGTTGAGATTTACATTTTCGAAACATCCTTAATCAGCAATGAGGAAAAATTTTCCTGTTTCCACAAGCTTTATTGCATAGCTGTATTTTCCATAGTGATAGTATGGAAAACATATTTACTCACATCTAAAAAAGAATAAAAAGCTATAAAGAAAATATTATTAGAGGAACTTCTGTTGTTGACTTCAATTTGCTTAAGGAATTCTAAGAAAAAATTTCAATTTATGACACTCATCGATTTTAAAAGCACCACAGAGAAGATATAAAATTAAATCTAAAAGTTATATACTCACAGAGCTATATATTATTGAAGACTGAAGATTAATACGAATATGAAAAATAATAAAGCAATAAATATTAAGAAACCACATTTTTACAGTAGAATTTGTTTGATAAATCTACTTTTTTTATTCTTTAGGGAGAAAAAATAGAAATCCGTTTAAGAGACGAAATCATTGAATTAAAGTTCCTTGTTTTTGTTGCATGATATGTGAATCATAAAGCAAGAATTTATGAAGAAAATTATAATTGGTTCATTTTGGAATTTTAACTTCATTAATCATGAGAGAGAAAATATTTTTTTGTATAATTATTCAAATATTATCTTTTTAAGTATACTTTTTTCCCCAAGTATCTAAGAAGCTACATAAATTATAAGTATTGCAATTTACAACTTCTAAATTTTTCTAGACATTTAAAGGTGGAATAATTAGCACAAATTATAGCCTATTATAAGTTCTTTGCGAGAAAAAAATGCTAGTTTTGTTATTAAGGTAAACTTTTTAAGGTATTTTGTTTTGGAGAATTAAAAAAATTCCTGAAAACTTATTAGTATTATTTTGAAGTTATCTTAACACACTCTCATTTTACATAACAAATAAATTCTTAATTTTCTTAAGCAGATATAAATTAACTAGAGAAAATCTGATGAGACAAATCCACTATTTTAGTCTGAAAAGCTTTTTTGTGTTCAAAGTAGTCTCCTCCAGCATCAATTCACTTTTGTAGACGAATTTTCCACGGATTAAATGCCTCAAGCCATTCATTTCTTCGAATAGATGAAAAAATACATTTATAGCCACATCAATCTCTTCTTCTGAATGAAAATGACGTCCATGTAAGTTCTTTTTTAGATTAAAGAATAACCAAAAGCCGCACATAGCTAGATCAGGTGAATACGGCGGATGTTCGATCACTGTAATTTGTTTTTGTTTAAGAAACTTAACTGTTAATCCGGCTGTATGTGAAGATGCATTGTCATGGTGAAGCATTAGTCCCCTAATATTCAGTTCTTGTAGAATTTCTGGAAGACATTTAGTGGTATACCAGTTTGCTGTTACTGTCTTCTGTCCTTCCAACTTGATGGCTTTGACCAATCCCGTACTTCTGAAGAAAACAGCATACATCACTTTTTGCAGTGCGTGTGTTGTTTTTCCACCATTGTCGGCGTGGGATCATCTTCAAAGACCAATACTTTGCTTTCTTGACGTGTTGGAACGTCAAAAAACGGTACGTACGTTTCATCACCTGTTACAATTTTAGAAATGATGCGGTGGCCACCATTATTCAGCATATTAAGAGTTTCTTTACTGATTCTGACCCGCTCCTCTTTTTGATGCTCAGTTAGATTATGGGGAACCCAACGGCAAACTACTTTTTTCATATGTAATTCTTCATGAATGATTTTGTGTATGGCTGCGGATCCAATGTTAAGTTCCTTCTGTATCATGTGATAGGTACAGAGATTATCATCCATTAACATTTTTCATATGGCAGACACATTATCCGGGATTACTGCCGACGGCGGCCTTCCTGTGTGTTCTTCATCCTGAAGAAAATTGCGATCTCTTCTAACATCTCTAAACCATCTGAATACAGTAGCACGAGCTGGAGATTCATCACCAAATGCTAATTGCCACCGTTGAACGCATTCTTCTTGATTTAATCCTGCTTTGAAATCGTAGAAAATAATAGCGCGAAAATGTTCTCGCGTCAACTCCATTTTCTCTTCTGTTTAAAATTTATTCTACGCTAAACAAGTTGAAGTAAGTCAGTAAAAAATCGTCTTCTGTGTTAAAATGCTTTGTACTTTAAAATTAAACCGTTATTTTTATTTTGTAAATTCTCATCTGCGCGTATCTCAAAAATTTCAGAGTAACCCTCGTATATATATATATATATATATATATATATATATATATATATATATATATATATATATATATATATATATATATATATATATATATATATTGACGAGGCTTTCCATTCCATAATGAGATGGTCGTCTGATTCAAGAGAGAAACAGAACTCTCATCGTTGTGTTCTTCCTATTATCAATCTATTTTAAGTCACGATAACAGACAATAACATCATTGCAGATGTTTCTGCAGATATTGTAATGTTTTACTCTATAATAACTTACACATTGAAGGTTGATTTAATCAGTACCTAAGCTTAAAAATATATTTTCAATAACCATGAATTTTATGTCCAAGGATAATAGTTCCATCAACTGTTGTACTGAAGACCAGTTAATGGAAATATTATCTTTGGGCAGTGTGTGAATGGGCCATTTAAGTTGTTGAAGCCTGGTGACTTAGTAGCAACGTTTCACACTCCCAATGCACAGGTCCGAGGTTCGATCCTCATTCTGGGCAAGGTAGACTCAGCCTTTCTTCCCTTTCGTTGTTTGATAAACTGAGTATCAAGCATGTTTGGGAACTAAACACTGGGGGTCTCATGTTAGGCTGAACATTTGTGTGGAACTTATGCTTCGCACCCCGGGTCATGAAAACAGTTATGGTCACTGGCTCACATGGACTGTCGTGCCACGGAGTTTAATTTAGAGTTTAATGTGCTAAAGGTTCATTTAAAAATTCTCATAATGAGCAGAATAAAAACCTGAGATTGGCAATACATTAAAACAAAGCCCCACACACTTCGTATTAAAATTAAATTTTTATTAACAAAAATGTTAAAATCTTTTTGTTTTTCAACTAAGAGATAAAAATATTTCTTCTATTTCTCCCATTATTTATAGATAACACAAAATTTCAAACAATTAGTTTCAATTTACACTGAAATTATGGAAAAAATAGTAAAACAAAATATTAATAATTATGTATACTAATAACATATTTATTCCATAATTCGCAATCTTTTATGATATGTGCAGGAGTGCTGGAGCCTCAACCTTTAGTGCCATGGCTAAAAAGAGAAGATTTATCGCTGACATAAGCTTTCCTTTTAAGAAGAAAAAGGATGCTATAAAAAAGAAATTAAATTTAAGTAAATCAATAACCATATGGATAAATGCCGTTTTAAGACCCATATTTGAGTTAGAGCAATAAGCCTTCATGTGATACAAAGCCAAATAGTTAAACATATTGGTCACTTTATGGTCTATTTTATGCTTTGTAAGAATGTTTTATAAAATTCATTAAAATAACTTGAAAATCAATCATTATTTGGTTTAAAATTATTTTCAAATAATTCCTATAAATATTTAAAATTATTTTCAATAACTCTGACAGCTTATTTGTTTCCACAGTTTCTATTTGGTTTGAAATCTGATTATATAAGATATACATTTCAGTGTTCTAAATGGGTAATGAAAATGAAATAATAAAAATAATTTTTTCCCATAATCAATAAAATAAAATGAGTTTTATTAAAGTATCTTTGATAATAAATATGAGACATTTTAAAAAATATTCCGCAAGATGCCTTTGAATAAATATTTACCTTTGAAAGATAAAATATAAATGAATGTTACCTATTATATAATATTTCACCTTTTAAAAAATAATATTTAAAACCCATTGATAAAACAGAATTTTACCTTTTAAATGTAAAATTAAAAATTTTGTTACCTTATAATTTGTATATTTTTCGTTAAATTGTTTGCAGAAATATGTTTATTATTATATGAATGTTTAAAATGTTTAATATATTTTTCCTTTAGTATTTTAATAAATAATTGTGTAATTTTAATACATATTTGGTAAATTTAGATATTTCAATAATTTTTTTTTTAATTTTAAAGTTAAATTTAGTAATTTAATGCTTACTTTTGAGTTAAAATTTAAATTTTTCACTTTCAAATCATTAAATCTTTTTTAGAAGAAGTAATGAATTCGATTCAAATATGAAACCACTTAGATTATTTGATATTGAGCTTTAGTGATTGTTAATGTAGACAATAATTTTTAAAATAAATTATAGAAAATAACATGTTTTTATTGAAATTTATTTCCTTTTTCTTGTTGATTGTTTCCCAATTTTGGAAGAAAGGTTTTGAAAATATTTCGTTTTAATATTTTTATACATTATTTAAATTTTAAAGATTTAAAATTTTCCAATCTTTTAATTTATTTTTTGCAATTTTAAAATAAAAATTTGTGAGCTTTTTGAATTTTACGCTGATGTTTTTTTCGTAAGACTTTCAAAATGCTTAAGACACATTTGCAGAAAATTTAATTCAAAAAATGAGAAAACCTAAGGAAATTCAGCAAGAAATTGCTTTCTCCAATTTATCTAATTTGACACCTACCCTTATTCAATTTTTCGAAATTGATTCAATAAAGTGGATGATACGGCAATCTAACGAATCGTAAGAATCTATTTCCTTCACAGCATAGAAGAGAAAAATTCGTTATAAACTTGTTGCCTTTCATTCGAAACCTTAGAGTTTCTCGATTTGGCGAGGAAGTTGGCGTCTACTGCGACTTTTTAAGAGTTTGCGCTTTTACCGCCGGCTTTTACCGTGTTTCGCGTTCTGCGATTCATTTCTTCATCCATGTCAAACGTGAGATCATTCGTTCCCAGCTTTGCGAATGAAACTCGATGACTCCTTCTTAAATAATAACCTGTTATGAATATTACACTACAAGTTGCAGAATTGTAAGCTATGTTTCATTTAACTTTTCTTTAGAAAATAATATTTGATTTATTTACTATAAGAATTGGTTATAAAAGTATGTGATAAAAATTAGATTTTTTTAAAAAAGGAATTTTCTTATATTTTAGAATGTAAATCATACAATGAAATGTATTTTAAATTTAAATTTGTGTTTTTATTTATAAAAAGAAGATTATTAATTATCTCAAATTTTACTGTAAAACTTACTATACATATTATATCTTTTTTAAATGGCTATAATTATTTTTTTACAATTAATTGCCTTTTTATTAATTTAAGAAATACCTCTTTTAATTTTGATAGTACGTTTCTTTATAAATTCATTTCATTTTTTAACATGTAATAAAATCTAACATTACTCACAAAAAACTTCTAAAACTCTAAAAAGTATATTAATATTTTTAAAAGTCATGATTTGGGCATCATAACGCAAAATCTTTTAATAATAATACGATAACTAAGTTTTTTCTATTGTTATAAGAAGCTTCTAAGTTGTTATAAAAAATATGAAAATAATTTTGGTTTTTAATATTTATCAAAAGTTTTAAACTTACATGTTGTTTTATTTGGATTTCTTAATTTTTATTTAGAAATTTAAAAATTGTTTTTGATACGATAATGAGATATTCATATTTTTTAAGTATTTTTACGTTATTTCGTTAAATTTTTTAATCTTTTGTTGAGTATTTGCATTCTTATTAAAGCAAGGAATCCAATTATTTGATATTTTTAACTAACTAAAATAAATTTTTCTAATTTCAAACATAATACTTTTTAAACGAAATAAAATATATTACATCTTTTTAGAATTTTTCGAATGTTAAAAATTTGTTTTCAATTAACTTATTGATAAACCCATAAATTTTTTAAGTCATATTTTTATGTCTAGAATGATATTATTTTAAAAAACAATTGAATTTTATAGAAGGTAAAAACTTTTTAAAAATGTAGAAGAACTAACTGAAAAAGAAAATTTTTAATCAAGGAAATTTTAAATAATTTATCAATATGTAGATAAAGGGTGTGTATTTTTAATGAAATAAATTTATTAAATTTATTTTCCTCTAAATATGAACATTGCATTCCATAGAATTTAAATAAAACATGTATTTGTACTAAATGTTACAATTTGTTTATGAAAAAGTAAATGCAATTTCTGGAAAGCATATAATATTGATGCTAAAACTGTACAGATCAAGAAATATAGTTATTAATTGCCTATATAAGAATGAATAATAGGTTTCTGTTTTTATTTCATGTAATTTAAAAATTAAATTAAGTTATTTTTCTAATTGTATTCATTTTTAAAAGTGAAATATGAATAAATGGTTTATTGCAATAATTGCTTATTAAGTTCCATGTAAGAGAAGAGAGCAATTTACTTTTTACAATTTTAAGCATAAGTGTGAATAATATATAAAATTGAATTATGTTTAAATCGCCATTCCGTAAAAACTATTCTAAGTTGTAAATTCCGTCTTAATATTTCGTAAGACATGACATTATTTGACAAGTTTTATTTTACTGAAAAAATTTAAAAATTGTTTTGAATTTCTAGAACAGTCATATTCTTAAATTAAATATACTTATTAAATTGGATATAACTTGTAATAAAATAAAATCTACCATAATTTTACAAACTTTTGTTTCCAAAATAATGGATTATTCTAATTATATAATAACTTCTTTTTTATACAACCTCAGTAAAAATTGCGAACGTTAATGTAATATAAATTTTAAGTTTGCTTAAATGTAAAGAAATTAAATTATCTGAAAGGTTTTTGATTATTTATCTGATCTGTATATTATCGATTTACATCGTGAGGAAATGCTGTGTAACCAACAAAAAATTAAAACATTTTTATTAGAATTCCATTTAATATTAAATAGGAGTTTATTAATTTTTTTATTAAATTTAATTCAAAATAGAATTGTTATAGAATTTTATTCAATAATAAGTAGAATTGGATGATAAAAGAGCGAATAAAATTAAATAAAACAAAACAAAAAACTAAACAATAATATAGTTACCCTTCAATTTAAAATTTATTGGACAAATTTGAAATATTGATCTATTTATTGAAAAATTAATGTATTCATCAATAAATCTGAAATATTGCTGATACTCAAACAAATTCTTCATTAGATAACATAATTGACGAAGTACTTGCTTGGAAGTACTTTTTCAGTTATGAATCATTCGTAAATTATGAATGTAATTAAAAACTTAATTTTTTTTAGTTAATTTCAAAATTCATAAATTATGTCAATGAAACTGAAAACTTAATTTTTTTATTTTAATACTTTCACATTTTATATTTTTATCACTTGTAACTACTATAGCATTTCATTTAAATAAAAATTAATTTTCCCTATTTTAATGAGATGCGAATTTCGAATTTTTTTTTCCATTCACAATATAGAAGCTTTCAAAAGTCAGGTTAGTATAATTAACTGCTGGAAAATTAATTCATATCTACTAAAAAGAATTTCATTTTTATAAACATGCGATTTCTGGAGAGTGCCAAAGGTCATCATATTGGTGTAGTTAATGACTTTATTGTAAACTACATGAATTTCTGTTATGCTATCATATTGATGTAGTTTAACATTTGATCACACTTGGTGTGCGTATAATTTAGATCAGTATTTTCCATGTTATTTAAGAAACGAGGTTCATTTACACTTGAAAATCTTTGTCTGACACTAGAGTTTTATAAGAATGAAATTACTATTATTAGCATAAATTCGCAGGAAAATTATTTATATTACATTTTAAATATTGCAGTTGATAAAATATTTTTATATTTCAGTTAATAATTTTTATTTTGCAATAGTTTTAATAATAATAACTAATTAAAAATATTAAAAACAACACCATCATGAATTTTTCATGAATCATGAATTCATGAATCAACACCATCATGAATCTTAATAAGGAATATTATAACATTCTTTTTTAACGAATATTTCTTGAAAATTACTCAATAGAATCTTCATAAAGGAAAACATTCAACCAAATTCAAAGAAAACGTGTATCTTTTCTTTGGCGAGTAAAAATAATTATCGTGCATTTCCAATAAATTCTTCTTCTTTTTCCAAAGCAGGCACAGCTTTATATATATATATATATATATATATATATATATATATATATATATATATATATATATATATATATATATATATATATATATATATATATATATATATATATACATAAATTATACCTTTGTATTTGATTTATTACTGATAAAAACATTGAAATCTAACTTTAATCTTATAAGGTTAATTAAGTCTTTACAATTGCATAACCTTCAAGCTAAAAACTGTTGTAAAGTATTTACCAGTGGTTTGAATTCCAAAATTATTTTCCCTTGTGTATGGCTAATTGAATGAATATTGCTTGAATTGTCAGCCCAACAATTCGTGACATAAATTCCCATTTCGAACGTGTCTAAAAAGATTTGGCTTCGATTTCCAAGATTATGATCATTTACAATTAGCCCAGATGAGCAAGATATCTTCTCATTGTCTAATAATATTAAAATGTAAAACAATTAGAAAATATATTGTGATAATTGTACGCGAACAAGTATAAGTCTTAACCAAATTATTTTTGACTAGCAAAACTGAATTATATTTAAGAAAATTGGTCCTTAACGGGTAGGGTTAGAGTCAATAGTTTCAGAGATGCAATAAAAATATTTCCCTTTTGGAAGTAGAATGCAATGTTATACATCAAGAAGGAGTGGCCAGAAAATTATGCAAATTTCAGGGTAGACGCTCCTCTTTATCGAGATATACAAATGATGTGAGATGCGCAATAAGATATAAGGAGAGGAACCGGCATTGTGGGCAATATTCGCGCCATTATTGCTGCTTGCTGCGTGGAAAATAATCGTTGAATGTCTGTTCTTATCGCCAAAGACGTCTTTAACGGCAGAAAATGGCAGGCTATCGTCAACGTAGTCAGTTTCGACAGACAAACGAGTTTACGAGCTGCATGGTGACCGGATTGAGAAGGGCAGGCTAGCACTTGCGTAAAATCGCAGCTGGCGGACACCTGGATACGTCTACAGTGCACAGACAGGGGCAAAGATGGTTGGAACCAGGAACTGTGAAACCTTTGGCGAATGCCGATGAAGCCAGAATGATGTCAGCATTCGTGGATCGACGCGTTCTATGGGAGGTGATGGCGTCCCCTCAAAGCATGTCTATCAAACTTTTGAAAAATGTGCAAAGCACTTTGGATGCTCCCATATCGAGCAGAACCATTTGCCGTCGATTGGTTGCTAGTGGCTTGAGCACACGGATTTCGTTATGAGTCACGCTTCTCTTTCTTCAGTGACATTCGCCACGTACGAGTGTGGTGTCCACGTGGAGGTCCAATCCTGCAGAAATTGTGGAACAACCCACCGCGTGACAACGCGACATCGTGGTTTGAGAGCTATTGCGTACGATTCCAGGTCACTTATAGTTCGTATTCACGGTATTATGAGGCCCAAAGTTATGTGGATGATGTGCCATGGCTAGTGGCTCTCCCCTACATTCAGAGGATGTCCAATGCCCTTTATCAGCTGCATGATGTTTGACCTCACATTGCTTGCAGCAGATAAGTCCTGCAAAGTGTACAGCTACTTCCCTGGCTACAGTGCTTGCCAGATCTCTCAGCAATCGAATACGTTTGGGATATGATAATACACGATTTGCAGACCCTTGCAGACCCTGCCATTGTTTCAGAAGACGTACTTTGACGATGGGTGACAGTGAATGGAGAACCATTCCTTTGGACACCATACGTACTCTCATTGAATCTGTGCTTAGACGTGTTGCTTCGTGTATTAGATGTCCACAGTGATCCTATAGCCTAATGACCAGACCTTGTTCTCGCTCTGTATCTTGCATATTATTTCGGAAAACGAATCACTTATTGTTCGTTGCTACCTCTCTTTGTTAACCGAGTTTCATCACTTTCTGGCATTGTATTCTCAATGTCTGGTAATGTATATATATATATACACTTGCCAGAAAAAGCCTGTGTACAAACGCACAGTAAATATTCTACAGAGAATAGATGTTCAATATAATGTCAATATTAATTATAATAATTATCTTTTTTAAGCTTTTCTTTGATAATTCCTTAAATATAAGTAGCAATGATATAAATATCAGTAACAATATGATACATTAGCACTTGCAAACGAGTAGACTTTGATGAAAAGAGATTGTTCCGGACGAAAAGAAAATCATCATAAGATAAAGGAATGAAGGAAAAATTCTTCGGACAATTGGAAGGATTTTTGGAAAAACTCATTCTTATATCCAAATTATCAATAATTACAAGCCATGAAAATCTCTTATCTTAAGGCCTTGGAGTAACCGACCATCTAAGCTTTACGAGAAAAAATATGCACCCTGAAATCCTTATGTTTAAATCCAAAGATTACTGCATCTTATATCAAATAGCATTGATATTAGAGAAAGGTTTAAAAAATCTCTTCATGAAGATACTATACGAAAAATTCTGAAAAAATTTGGCTATTGCTGCCGTGTAGGCAAGTGCCTATCAGCAAGTGGAGTTGATCGATTAACTTTTATAGACGCCACATTAGATTATACAGGAGATCTAAATGTATTAAAATAATATTTGAAGCAGAGTGCACAAGATTTAAACTTTGGCAATGACTTTTGGTTTCAACAAGACAATGATCCAAAATACACTGCTGACAAAGCAAAGCTCTGGCTGTTGTAAATATCAAATATCAGTTGCATATTCCTCCACAACCACTAGAGTTCAACACTATAGAACATTATTGGAACGAAACATTCGGCAACATAACATAATATCAAATGCTCTGCTAAAAAGAGTAATTATGATACAATTTAATAATATTTCATCTGCAGAAACCACGATGAAAACTCAATCTATGCTTAAGCGATTGGAAGAGGTTTTCATAAAGGTTTTCTAACCAGATTTTAAAGTTTAATTGACTAATGGAAGCTATTTTTCAAAGACTTTTCTCACGTGTACGCGAACTTTTTCTGATGTAATTTTTAATCATTATTATTATTGCTTTGAAACAATGTGTTATCTTTCTGAAATTGTTACTAATATTTATAAATAAGGAATTCTGTCTTCAGAAGTGAATTGATTGCAATAGACCTGGGACTAGAAGCTATTCTTTCTGAAGAGGATTATGGTGACCTATAGATCTTGTCTGACAGCCGTAGTTCTCTCCACCATCTTAGTAATTGGCTTCTTGTAGGCGACAAGATCAGCAACTCTATCCTGCTTAAATTAAAACTCATTTCACTTAATCATGATGTTCACTTGCAATGGATACCTTCACATGTGAATCTCCACGGGAATGAAATGGCCAATAATCTTGCTAAGGAGGGTTGCAGGATTTCAAATACTCCCTCTTCCACACTTACTTTTCTGGAGTTATACTCCCGGGAAAAATCAAAAATCTCGGAGGAGTGGAAAACACCCTCCACCCATAATTGGTACAAGGGATCGAAACCGGGTTTGTCACTTGACCTCCCGTGTGACAGACGTACCCGGACTGCTCTCTCAAGACTTGCTAGCGGTCATATTAAGTGCCTCACTTTCAACGAGGGCAAGAAAACTTTCGTCACCTGCACCAAGTGCCAAAATCATCAGGCTTCTCCTGAGCATCTATTGGATTGAATGGGTCTCTCTAGGGAGGATCTCTTTAGCAATCTTCTTCTAGTCTTCGACTTCCTTACAGTCAACGAACTCGTGGATCTAGTCTGACTCCGTCAGACATGGAGGATAAGCAACAACAACAACATATATAAGGAATTGTTAAAGAAAAGCATTAAAGCATTATATAAAAATTGAATTAATGTTGACACTCTAATGTACACTTTTATTCTCTGTAGAATATTTACTGTTGATTTGTATGCAGACTTTTTCTAGCAAGTATATATATATATATATATATATATATATATATATATATATATATATATATATATATATATATATATATATATATATATATATATATATATATATATATATATATATATATATATATATATATATATGTATATATATATGTATATATATATATGTATATATATACATGTCTCATGTCTTTATGAAATAATTTTTAGGATCATATATAACGTGAAACCACGGAAGACTGTAATTTAGGAAATGAGTTTAAGAATATCATATAAGTTGTTATTATTATCTCTCTATTATGGTATTTTCGAAATGGTAAAATATCCATTTAAAATCTAGGCGAAGTTAAAATATTAAAAATGAAAATACCAATTATAGAAATAAAAAATTATGATAACATCAAATATAATATTGAAAAATGAACATAAGTCAATTATAGCTAAATTTTGTGCTTACAAGTCTGTTAAACTTTTTGCGAAGAAAGTTTGTATGCGATGCCCAAAAAGACGTGGAGCATTATGATGAAAAAGAAACATGTCTTCCAAAAGATAAAAATCAGAAGGATTTTCTTGATTCGCTTCAATGGAAAATTAATGACATCATTAGGATATCCTATAATGTCTATGATACCAAAAATGGGATTTCCCAATGAATATACGAAGAAAAAATTTATCATAGAGTGTGTGGCATATTCTCATCTCTATATGCTTCAGAAACTTCCGTCTAGTACATGCAATTTGAACAAAATCCATAGCTTCTGTACTTCATACTGTTGTTAATTATTTCCATCTTTAAAATTTTAAAATTGTAAATGGCGTTTCAAATATAATTTTCATAAATGTATATATAATTTTATCCATCAATTTCCATATAAAAATTGATGGATTTCTTAGCCTCTTTCTTTGTTTTTCTTTTTTGAAACAAATAGAAGTTGGAAATTTCAAATCAAAACGTTTTTTTTCCTTAAGTCAGTTGAACTTATTGCAATATTTAACAAAATATTTTATACTAGTAACATATTTTTCTCTATTTTTTGAAAAATAGATGATGATGTGATAACAGAAATTAAGTTGGAAAGAATGAATTTCAAATGGAATATTGCTTTCTGTAAATAAGTTATTAAATATATAGAAAACTGGAAGTATTGAATTTCTATTATAAATCTTATTAGAGAATTTTACGATTTAATAGAAATCTTTTATAAGATTCCTTTTCTACAATAGCATTTATTCTCCAATGTAATTTATGTTGAGCTCCAAAAAGCCACAAACACTTGAATTGAAACATTTTAATTCTAAAACTAGAATATTGTATCTAAATTTTAAAAACAATCATTTATATTCTTCTGTGAATCAATACTAAACTCTTCTAAATTAAAGATAGTTTTATATTCAATTAATTTTTCATCACATGACTGAATAGTAATGCTATAATAATTTTGAAATCACTATATGTAGGTTTTCATGATTTATTTTCTGGAAAAAAATTACCAACTTCTTAAGAAATGCCTTTATTAACGTATAACTTATTTCTGTTAATGTATAACTTACTCTATTAATGTAATAATTAAATATTGTTACGTTATACACTATTTTTGTATTGCACATCGTTAGTATTATTAGTATAATTAGTTTTTAGTTTAAACACAAATAATTTATTTCAGATACATTTTTATAAAAATAAAAATATTTCGAAGTCATGATAATTTAAATGCTTGTAAAGTTTTTTCGGGTTTGATTATTATCAAGCTATTTAATGAAATTCCTATTCTTTTTAATCCTGCGCATACATTAGAGCGTGTTAGAGGTAAAAGAATGATAATATCTTTAACACGAAAAATAATAGCTTGTTAAAGAAAAGGTAGCATATTTTTAACTTGTTAAAAAGTTTTCTTTTTATATGAAGCTAGAAATCGTACAAAAAATACCCGTGACTTAGAACTCAATATTTGCTGCAGTGTTGAACAATGAAGCTCTTATTCATAGAAAATACTTTCTTATGTCAAGATGAAGTGTTTGATCCTGATCTGAGCCAAGATCATCGTGTTTATAGAGCTTATTTCCCGTCAACTAGATTTGACGTCATATCTAGTCACAGACATGATGTGGACATTTGGCGTGGAGGATGCCAGTCAGATATTTTCTTCTCGTCACTTGATCTAGTACATACATTTCTTTTTAAAATGGCAGAGAATCAACATCTTCTAAAATAGCGGTGATAAATATTTTGTATTTATTTCAGAGACAGAATAATATTTGTGTCACAGGCGCTGTATAATCCATGATTCCAAATTCGGAATTTTTTTGGCGATGAAGAAATGTTGCCAAAATGACGTATCATGACGTGCGCGATGACGTAAGTAATAGGGTTACCAAAATAGAATTTTCTGCAAAATTCTTATAGGTTTACATGTGTATGACGTAATAAAACGAGGTTGCCAGACACATAAGAAAATCCGTCAAAAAATCACCTATCTCAGAATTTGGCATCCTGGATTATACGGCACCAGTGCCAAATTTGTATAAGGAAACATCGGTGGCTGTATGCGTTTCCCCAAATATCTCAAAACATTAAATAATTCTGGTGCACAATTTTATTTTTTGTAAAACATTAACTACAGTAATTTAAGACTAATTTACATGAAAAGAATAAAGAAAGATTAATAAATACAATTTCTTACATTAAATAAGGAAAATTATCTAACTGAAGAGCTAAATTCAACTCATGTAAGGAAAATTAACTAACTGAAGAGCTAAATTTAACTCTGTCGACTTTGAGAGTTATTTAATGAGGTTAATCTTTTGAGCAATTATAATCTTTTAATTTATTTGTTGACTATGAGAATTTATAATTTTATTCATCAAAATTATTGTAGATGCATGAAAATACAATTCATAAAATCACCAGGACTAATTTTAAGACCTATTAAAAATAGGGGAATGAAGATGGTTTAAGATAATGAAGTTTTGAGTAATTGGTTGTCTCTCAAATTATTACATAGCTTTTCAAGAGCATATCAACTAACCAATCATCAAAATCAGATTTAATAGGCTTAAAATGTGCTATTTCATAACTCAATCATTATCCTATCAACTCTTAAGCAACGGGAGAGGGTTATTCTCACTGCTTGTAAGTCTGTCGTGCTTAATTTGTTACTCTATGATTTCATTTTGCTATATGAGCTTGTTTAAAAGAAAATGCTTCTTGAAATAGATTCTGAGATACTGGGCATAGTAACTGAGATACTGGGCTGTAGATATGCTGGGCATAGTAGCCATAAACTGTTGATTTAAGTCCAGAATCAGTTGTGTAAAAATCTATTGGAGCGTATGATTTGGAATTTTATGAGTATGATTTCTTTCATGGGGGTATAATTTTTTCAGTTCCCATATACATTCCATTTTTATTCTGTGATATGTTCTGTCCGTGCTCAACATGGGGTATTTGTTCAGATGCCTTGTAAAAACTTCAGTATTAGCTTATTCTGAATATGAAATCAATATCTTTCTCAATCAGGGTATTATGATAGTATCCATTTATGTTACTAATAACAATTTTCATATTAGTGTAATGTATTGTGTTAAATATACTGCACATATTGTTTTGCCCATCAATTCAACAATTGGATCTTTAATACCCCTTTAGGAATGTATGTTTGAAAAGGGATAAAATTTTCTTTAAGCAGTAGATTCCAATTGAATTAGTCTTCATGTGCAAAAAGTCACAGAATAACGAATCCAAGAACTAACCAATCAGATTTTCAAGTAAAAAAAAAATCTAGTATAATTTTCGAGAAACTGTGCAGAATAATTCCCAAGTTGAGATTAAATATGCTTATGAATTCTTTCTTAGATGTACTGTGTGTACTTATTAAAAAAACAGCAATTAACAGAAATCCAAAAAAATTATGATTGTAATGTTCAATTTATACAGCTGTTAATCATTGTTGTGTTTTGTGACAGTGAGTTTACTCCATTTTTTTGTTTCTTTTTATTTATGTTTAATGATAATTTGTTATAGTGTTAATACCTCATTGGAAAGATTACTTTTGTACTTTTGAATATTAGAAACTTGAAAATAATTTTAAAAATCCCAGAATTTATAATATATATTTAGAATTAACTAGAATCCCTAAAAGCAAACAATCAGTATTTTTAATGTTTATGATTATTCCTGATTTTATTTCATACTATTTCGACAACCAATTATAGCCAAATACAGCTGCTAAACATACGTAGGCGTGCAATATTTGGTGTCATGGTGCCGTATAATCCATGAGGCTAAATTCTGAGATTGGCGATTTTTTTAGCGGATTTTCTTATGTATCTGGCAACCTCGTTTTTGTTACGTCATACATATGGAGACCTATAAGAATCATGCAGAAAATTCTATTTTGGTGGACCTAGTATTTACCTCATCGCGCACGTCACGATACGTCATCTTCGCAACATTTCTTCATCGCGAAAAAAATTCAGAATTTGGAAACATGGATTATACGGCACCTGTGCTCGTAGGCATTTCGAAATTTGTATCTACGATTAAGAAAAAAGCTTTGCCTTGTGTTGATATCTTTTTTTATCTAAACGTCTACATTTACTATTAGAATCTTGCAGGAGGTTAAAATACATGGCCATACCAACGTATTTCTCTGTTAAGTATCAAACTTACAATTTGTAAGATTCGAAGAAACTTTCTCCAGAAAATTACTACAATTCTATTATAACCATGAAAACATTTGTCGCATGAATTAAAATGAATTGTCAATTCCCTTATTATACTGAAATCTCAATCCTTGCATTGTTTATTTTATGTAATTTTTATTTGCATAAAATTTAATGTTTTCTTAACGTATCCCTAGCCGATACTCTTTTTATCAAATTTATTCATGAAAAAAAATGTCTTACATTTAATAAGATATTTTACGAAATTCTACTAAAACAAATTTTTTAATAGAAGTATTTTATAATAGAGTGTGTCGATGAAAAAGTCTTTAAAATTATTTTGTTAATATTATACATTATATTTAATAATCAGAATGCATTTCAGAAAGTAAAATTTCTCTTGAAAATAAAATTGAATTCATTAGCTTTTTGCCTTTTTTGAGAAAAAAAATCGGAAGCTCTTTTTTAGTGCACACAATTTAAGGAGGAAATCTTTTTTCCTTGGTGCGTCAAATTTTACACCAACTAAATCGATCCTCTTATCAACCAGATCAACTTGAGAAGGATTTTATTGAATTCGAATCAAACTCCGAAGAAGTCGCTTGAAAACTGATTCGAAATTGAACAGCAGTAACAAAAAATAAAGATCAAAACAGATTTTTCGCTATTTTGCAGTGAATGGAAACATTTGCTTAGAAACTAATGACGATATTTTGAAAGATGAATTGAATGCCTAGTACATCTGCGATGACTTCTTTTCTGATTGTTTCTTGATAACGTAACATTTGTCATAATTTAGTACTTACTTTTTTAGCATTGATTTTTAGCGTTGAATGACTTTACTATGAGCAATACGAAAATATAAAAATTATTTATCTTTAGATCGTTTATTTATATCAGATTTAAAAATAGCACTTTGTGGTTATCGGACTCTATTTCTATTAGACTCCTATTTTTAGAAGAAATATACTTAGGGATAATTTCCCTTAATTAAACATTCAGCTGAAACAATATTACTTCTATCGTCACAGTTAATGTTCATTATATATATAATTTGTATTATTTTTAAAGATTTTTGTAATTTTATTCATATATGTTTTAGGGGAAATATCTGTAAATTAAATTTACGTTGTGTATGTTTTGAAAAGCTATAATTGAACTGTTTTGGCGTTAATATTTCTACAAATATAGGTGATAGTTTATAGAATTATTGCTGATTTGATGTGCAGGCATTGCATATGGATATGCTTTCGTTAAATGCAATTTTTTTGAGTAATTTAACTCAATATATTAGTTTCTCGTATTTTATGACTCTTTTTAGAAGTATGAATTAAATATCTGAACGTAATCTAAGAGATATTTGCATATACTATTTTGAAGCTTATTTTCTAATGACCAACCTATTCAAGTATTACATTCATTCATTTCTTAATTAGTGTTATGTCTCAAATTTCTTTTTTAACGTCAGTTAAATGTATAAAATTTTAGCTAGAAAAATGAATTAAAATTCATAATTTTGATAAAATTTGTTAGAAAATCTGATGGGAAATTTTTGATTGCTATATTGAATTATAAATATTCATTTTAAGTTTTATAAAATGTCCATTGATACAGTTTTATATAGAACAAGTTAAAAATTTGTTAAGAAAAATAGAAAATCGTTTTGAAAAACCATTTTCTTTTTAAAGATGAAGGAAATAGATTGATAAGATTTACAAATATTGCTTAAAATCTGAAACTATATTTCAAATTAATACACAAGGATAAATATTAATATATATGTGTTTCTATTACTCACAGTTGTACGAATAATTTATTAATAATTAACTATTTAATAACTTTCCTTTTAACTTTCATTACATTAATTCATATAAAATGGTACATTTTTTAAGCGAAGCACTTTTTCTGTAATTATTGATGGAAAAATATATAATTTACTTTAATTTTTTTATTATTTTTTAACACACACACACACACACACACACACACACACACACACACACACACACACACACACACACACACACACACACACACACACACACACACACACACACACACACACACACACACACACACACACACACACACACACAACACAAAACAAAATCAGTTGACATTAGTTTTAATATAATTTATTTGGTTGTTTTGAAATGGATATATTCTTTTTTGTTTTAAGTGACCAAAGAAATGTTTAGAAAATTCACCAAGAGCTTAACAAATTAGTTCGAAATGTCAGCTACATCCAAATTTTTGAGATTAAAGTCTAATGTTTGTTGTTCGTTGCAACTTCTAATGTTCGTTGAGAAACAACATATTTTATATGAATCACCTAATTTGTTACTGATGATTGTCCATTTGTCCACCCCCTCCAGATATTCAAGTAACTCAATTTCCAAGGATATGTGATGAGTCGTTTGTCCATACTTCTGCTCGTAATAAAGTCAAAGAAGTATCAAAATACAAACATATTTATGATAATTATTTTCCATTACGAGCAATTTTCATGCAATTCTCAATTCTCATAATGTGTATATCAGTTACTGCTAAAAGCATAGGGAAAAAGCTATGATATAATATCTACTGAATATGAAGTTAGAACTAAATGATTTTTCACTTTTTGAAGTATTAATTGCTATTTTAGAAATGTTTTTAATGGTTATTATTCTAATTACTGATTCTATTTTTAAGTATATTGATTACTATTAAAAGTATCATGAAACAGTTTTAATGATATTGCAACACTGAAGACTGACGTTAGACCTATGTAATTTTCCACTTTTTGCACATTAATTACTATTTTGTATAAATACTTTTCAATCTAAAACTCTTCTTTTATATAATAATTTTAACAACGCATATATTAACTACTATTAAAATATCTTGAGACACCTTTGTAATACGGTATTAAATGAAAATATGGTTAAAATTTGGTAATTTTCATTTTTCGCAAATTAATTACTATTTTATGAATGAATATGTTTTCTTAATAACTTCGCAATTATTAATTCCAGTAATCTGCGCAATTACTGTTGAAAATATCGTGATAAATCATTTTATGGTATCTATTGATAAATGAGTATAAATTTGGATGGTTTAAAAAATTTTGAATATAAAATCAGATTTGTGAAAGATAAATAATAGGTATTAATAATAGTTAATATATTAACTTTTAGATTAAAAATGAGAACAAAAATAATGT
The DNA here is from genome assembly GCA_037975125.1 of Latrodectus hesperus. Lineage (NCBI taxonomy): Eukaryota > Metazoa > Arthropoda > Arachnida > Araneae > Theridiidae > Latrodectus > Latrodectus hesperus. The sequence continues at coordinate 26,677,605 of CM075862.1, forward strand.
ATGCCAGTTATTAAATAAAATTTTGCTAATACTTATTTGACTTGAATACTTTCATAATTTAATTTCATGTACGAAAGGTAAGTTGAATAATAATTTCATCTATGTTATTCAATTTTATCACAGATAATTTAATTTAGTGCTCCTACGCACAATCAATTTCATTTCATTGGCGAAAGAAAAGGTTTGAAATTTAAATGTTCGCCTGTGAAATGTAAGAAGACTTTGATTTACGTTGAGTAGCTTCCTAACACTTCAATTCCAAAGTTAAATATTTAATGAAGTAATTGAAAAATAATTAAATTAAGAAAAGATTCCAAAGTAAATATGACAATTGCTCCAATTAAGGATTTTTTTCTTTCGGTTTTAAAGGGATAAAGTTATTCACTCTTCAGATAAGAATCGTCTAATTAGAAATGTTCTTTAAGACCGGAATTTGAAGTTATTGTTAAGAAACTACATGGAATCTTGATCAGATCATAGTAGAAATCTGAATTTTGCATTCGCGATAGATTTTACTTAATGGGATCTTATTAGAAGGGTAAATTTTATTAAAATTTTATCTAATTAAAATGGGATTCAATACTAAAGAATTTCTCGGCATTATGAATTCAATGACGGTTTAAATATGAAATTTAAGAAAAAAAAGGATTATTTAAATTTCATATGAGTTTCGTGTAAATATGCATTTTGAATTTAATTAGAATATCACTTTATTTTAAAATGCAATTTATAAATCATTTTAAGAATACTTAGGCATAAGTAAAGTTGAAATATGTATAGATATTTCATGTATATACTCTAAATATAAAATGTTAGTCAGATTTAGAAATGAAAGTTGAGAAAAATATGGCGTATAAATATTTGTTTCTTTATTGGCACTATAGCCCAGAGTAAACCTTAGCCTGTTAAACAGTAATCTACAGGCAGCTTTGTACCAGAGTTCAATTCTCCAGTTGACGTAATTTAAATATTTAAGATTGTTCAAGGCAACACCTAGCCACTTGTTCCTTGGTTACTATTCAATGTATCTAAGTGTGTGTATATATATATATATATATATATATATATATATATATATATATATATACACACACACACACACAAAAGTTTGAACAATCCCCTGCTGATACACGTTTTCTCCATGCCTTCAATCGTCCATCCCCTCACTATTTTCAGCGAGACTCGTCAGTCATTATTAGTTCAATGGCAATACTTGCGCGCTCATGTGAAGCATAAAACTTTGTGCTAAGATGTCAGCAAAGATGCATGTGCAGTATTTCGGATTTGAAATCCCATATTAATAATGGCTCCCTGAAAAGCTGAAGAAATGTTGCACGTTTGTATTCTTTCAAAGTTCTCAGTTGTTAATAATCCTATTATTTCATGGTCTTTTTTTCTGGACACATTTCATGTTTTAGATTATAATCAATATTCACAGTGCATTCATAAAGTTATGTATCCGAATTTCATCACTGTCTTCGAAATGGTATGTCCAATTTTTCATTCATCCCGTACATATTCCGTTGTTCAATAATATTTAGAATTAAACTTATCACTTTTCATTACGAAAAACTTAGAATATCATAAATTCTAAATTAAAAACTTCCATCTGATTGGATTAATCTTGGCTTAGGGTAGAATCAGATTCTTCGCAACCAAAAATTCAAAATTCAATCTCAATTACTGTTGGATAACAGTAACTAGAAAAAAATGTCTTACTTTTGTGTATGCATATATATATATATTATTTTTTGGTTACATAGTTCTATAATGTCACATGCGAATAATATAATAAAGAGGTATTCTACTCAAAAATAGCATTTGAAAATATTTTGGTTTTAATTTTTTGAAATATACCTTAGAATTTGAGTATTGCTTAGAGATTTTTTTGCAATTACTTTTTCAAAGATCAATGTGATAATAATTTATTAATTTTTCTTGTTGTTGTCTTGTCTATGACGTGCATTGGAATTAAAATTACATTGAGCCGAAGGCGCTAGAATTTTCTTGGGCTTTTGGTGAGTAAAACAGTTGGTGGTCTGTAGGATTTAGATTCATATTGTAGAGTTTATCCAATGTAGAGGAACAATTAAAGATATGATTTGGACAAAGTTGGATGCCATTGAATCCTGTAACCCCTAGAGATTGCGTCCCCAGGTGGCGGATAGGGGAATGACTCCAGTGGTTATTCTTTGGGTGATAGAAGGGAAATAAAATATTTTCCGCGGACTAACAAACAGAAGTCCAACCTTTATGGCTCTGCTTAAATACATTTCTATGGATTGTGTGCAATTTTGGAATTACTTTCTCTTAAAGGGGCAAAATTAACATTCATTAAACTTCAAGTAACTTAATAACTATCATATTTTTTGGTGAGATTAATATCATAAACATCTATATCCAACAAAAAGTAATAAATTGATTTTTTACATTGTTTTATTACATCACTTTTTTATAAATTTAAATATTTTCTTCTTTTTAAATGTGTTTGAGAAAATCCACTATTTTTGCAAAATTTTTTATCTAATAATCAGCTATAATTTGCCATTGCATAGACAATTTTATATATACACAATTCTAAAAATGTTTTGAGGTAAAATAAATAATTTAATTTGTGATTAAGAAGAAATAAATACATTGCAACTATTTTGAAAGCTAATTTCTTGATAGATAATATAAGTCTTCGCTTTCAAAAATTATTCCATTCGAGTAAACATATTGAAGCTTACATATTATGTAAATACAGAAATTAAACGCAGATATTAATTATTCGGAATTTCATTTGCAAAATTATCATTGATTAAAAATATTCGTTTTATCATTGATAAGTTAAATAAGAGAAATACGTATTTTGTTACATAAAAGAATCATTAGTTAAATACATATAAGTTAAGTAAGAGAGTTCTTATAGAGATATTAGAGATTTTCAATGAGAAAAAAAGTTCAGACACGGCTATTTAATTTGAAATTTAAATCTTAAGTTTAATTAAAAAAACTAAATTATTTAATAACATGAAACTCTTTTTTTTTTAAACCAATGCATGCAATGATCTATAGCTATTCCACAAAATTTGAAATGAAAATTTCATATTTGTAAGAAAAATGTTTTTGTTTATAGTATTAAGAAGTAGGAAAAATATTGATATGCGCATTTAATCGCTTTTTTTAACTCAACGAAATTTCCCTTAAAAGAATAAGATATTTTTTTTTACTTTTTATTTATTAATTTGCATAATTTGATTTAACCCAACTGCGTCAAAAGATTTTCCATTGACGTAACTATTGACGAATTTTGCAAAAGAAAAGTAAAGTTGTTATTTTTTAATGTGCTTTTTATTGTTACCACACATACATGTCTAGCTGTCTTTTATCTTCGTGTCGTATTTACCTTTAAACGTGTCGTTTTTACCTGTTTTTATGACTTGCAATTTGTACTTTTAGCCAATTTAAGATATTTGTGTTATATAAGAGTTTATAAAAGGAAAAAATGTTTCATTTTAAGTATTTTTGCTTATTGTGAAACATTAGAGTCATTGTAATTGGTTAATAAAAATTTGTCACTTTAAGGATATGAAATAAATTGTCCTTATATTCAAAGACAAATAAATTAATTTGTTTATTAGATGATAAATAAGCATTTTTATAGTTTGATTTTAATTAGCATATCCCACAGTTAGATGGTCACGTGATGCGTTTGTGTGCCACAGTTATGACTCAGTACTAGATATGATGAGTTTGGAAAGGAAAGTATAGCAGAATAAGCTTCAATATTTGAAAACTTGATGGGAGCATAAAATCACAAATTTTTGTTTTTTCGAAACCCAATTTACATCCTTCCGGTCACTTAGATCTAATGAAGTCAACATAAAAATCAAAAATAGTAATCATCTTATTATTTGATTATCAACAATATACTTAGGAATATGTCTACAAGCAAAGCAGCGTTTACTCTGATAATCAAAACACTTTCAATTTTTTTACAACGGTGAATCTGAGTGACTAACCTTTCACCGCAACAAGACCAAAAACTGCTACTCATTTATAATGACCCGGTGTGTACCTGTAAACCAAGTCACGGAGACGAGAAGCATTACCCACGTCATACCACCCTAAACCCATTCATAGGGTCATGTTCATGTGTCATGTCAGAAGAAAGGACAGAGAAACACCGAGAGAAAGAAACATCCATGAACGAACAGGGATTGGGACGGGGATAATATGTACTAAAGAAACAACAGAAAACTCCCAACTACCTACTTAAACAAGTATACATGCCGAAATCAGAAATTTAATACCCACTTCCCTTTACTCAAAAAGTTAGAATACAAAAGCAGACACTAAAATAAATTTTTTTTAAATTTCAGGCAAAGATGAATGATTTCTTGTTTGTTTTGACACTGGCTAATGGGTAGCTATTATGTGAATACGAGTATAAGCTGTTGCAAGTTGTTCATTATGTGTTTGTCTTCTTGAATGATTATTCTTGGATAATGAATTCTATCCACGTGTCTCTTGTGTTTGTCTTCTTGAATGATTATTTTTGGATAATGAATTCTATCCACGTATCTACAGTACCCAAAAATTTCCAATCTACCCAACTACGATATATGCAGAAAGTAAAATACAATATCCACCTCCGTTCTTCAACTGTAGGGGTAATGAATCTAAGACCCACTCTTGAAGAGGGCATACTTACTAGTGTACCATAGACAGCAATGCTTGATAAATACGTTGAAAAAGATTAATAAGGGATTATGAATTTTAATCCTTCTTTAAGTCGAAACTTATAATAGTAAGCACCCAGATTCTGAAACATTCGACCAACTATTGATAGGAACATTAAATGTGTAAATTTTAGCCTATAAAGAATTACAAAAATTTAAGTTTTTAACAATTTATTTATTTTAATATGTTAGAAGATTATGTATGAGATTTGCAAGTAATAAATTCAAATGAAAACTAGAGTTTTCCTTAAGAATATTTGTTGTTACATTTATAAAAGTTAAGATTTATTTTTAAAATTACAGTTAAATTTTGAAAAGAAATTTCATTTAATTTAGTTGATTAATCCTTGTACAAATTAGTATTTAAAAAAACCTTTTTTATGTGTTGGATTTATAAAAAAAGACATTGTTTTTAAATTTTTACGATGTCATGCTATAACATAGTAATATAGTTAATTTACGAGAGAGAAAGATTATTTTCTGTGATAGGGTTTTATAAAAAAGTATCTTGCTTATTATCCACATAGAAGAAAAATAATGAAAATTTAATTATAAGAATGCAAGCTCTTTCTCATCTGCTTCCACTTAAAGTTAAATAAATTTTCTTACACTTCATTAGCCAAGAGTGCTAGTAAGCATAACTTTTATATATTTTAAGTGATATGAATTTGCAAAGTAATTATTAATCACATAGATCTTAAGTGAAAGATTAAAATCCATCTTAAACATTGTTAATTTTATGAAATGATTTGTAGCATTTCATAACTTATAATTGAACATGCTGTTTGGGACATTTAGATTTACAAGAAACTAAACATTGAGTTTATCACATGATATAATACTTAATGTACTAAAGATTTTTTATAAAAATAAAACTTTTTGTTGTGCTAACATGCTTTCTAGTACATAACCCAGGGTATGTTTTACGAGTTAGATGGAAGCAGCTGTGTAGGAGTCTTCATAATTTAGAGAAAACAACTAAGCAGAAGGTACCCCAGCATCTAGTCTGCGACCCCTAGAAGTATTATTTTACTTAAAGAATACTGTGATCTTGACCTACTTAACGTCCTCTAACCAACTGTAATGAATACTTCTGATTTTCGGTTCAGATGGGATTCGAACACACCAGTAAGGGAAATGAAAACCTTAATCAATCAGGCCAGCAAGGTCCAAATATAAAACTAAGAGATATAACAGGTTTTTGAGAAAATTGCTTGCAGTTAACAATTGTATGTATAATTGATTAAGAAATAAGACATAATTACAAATAATCCCTCCTATAAGAGACTGCCAATTAAGATTGTATTTATATCTAATGATATCAGTTAAATTTGTCTATATTACAATGATATAAACAAAATAGAAAATGATGTGAAAATTCTATTAAGTGCACTTTTATATAACGTTCCTGAAGAGATAAATAGCGTGAGACAAATACCATAACTATTTTCTTTAATTGTGATACCATTTCAGTACCTTTAGAGTAACAGGTATAGAGTTTCAGTACCTTTAAAGTAACAGGTATAGAGCCGGTAGAATCTATTATCTTTTCTTTTTCTTCCTCAGCAGATCTGTGTTTGAATCCTAACTGAGTGGTAATTCCTATTTACATCACATATCATTACACAGGTCTCTAAATGATTTTAAGTGCTATTTTAAAATTTTATCTTACATTCTTACCAAGAATCTACTATGCACCACAGTAAAACATTAGTTTATGATCAATAATCGCTATAATATTCCGTGTGAGAAGGTTCACCATAGACTATTGTAGGATCATACTTTTTGAAGCATGGAGTCCAGGTTTGATTCAAATTATCTATTAAATAAGATATGGTTGCTGTTTAATTATTTTTTGATGCATAAAAATGGCCAAATGGGTGCTTGGGAATTTTCCAAGCTTCTTTCATTGAGATGCGTGTATATGGCTTATCCCTGAAAAGTTTTCTTGGGAGACTATAACATACAAAGCCATTAAAAAAGGACAGTCTTCCGCCAATAGAATGCCACTAAGAAGAGTTAAAGCAATCAGTAAGGAAGAGCTCATATAACCTGGTGATAGATCCGCGCTTTTCGCTTGCTTGATACTAAGGAATTACTAACTGCATATGGTTGACCACATTAAACTGTCTCTCTTTAGGAAAAAAGTGATTTGTTCAATTGAAAACTACACTGCTCGAAACAATTAAAGGATATTGTAAGTTTTACATAAATTAAAGATATAAACGAAATTTTTTTTGCTGAAAAGGAAAGAAGAGAATCACAAATGAAAATTTTTCTGATTTTCAAACTGTGGAGTATGCTAATTTTGAGTTCGACGTCAAAAACGTCACTTCAGCGGCAGTGAATGAAATTTGACTTTCAACTGAATAAAAGACAATGAATACAAGGATGATCGGTATTCAGTGACTGCTTTGTTTTGATGAGTTCGATGTCTCAGCAAAGTCATTTAACAAATTCAGAAGCTTGGAGAGTTGTTAGTAGGTTAGAAGGGGACCAAACTAAGGCCGGAGTTTCGCAAGCCATTAGAGTGTCACTAAGTGTGATTTCCAGGATCTGGAACCGTTTTTGGAGACTGGAAGTGCAGGCTGAAGATCAGAGCAAGGTCGTAGACGGGCAACAATGCCCAATGAAGATCGTTATTTAGTGTTAACGGCTCGGAGACACCGAAATATGAACGCTACTCTTCTCCAACAACACCATCGCTCGGCTACTGACACCACGGTTTCAACTCACACTGTCCGAAACCGGCTCCATGGTGTAGGTCTGTATGCTCGCCGACCGATGGTACGCATTAAACTAACATCAAGGCATCGTCGCGACCTGCAGGGAGTGGGCAACAGAGCATGTGAACTGGAGGAGAAATGAATGGAGCAATGTTCTTTTTTCTGACGAGTCCCGTTTTTCTGTTAATCCTGATAATTGGCGTATTTTCATCTGGAGGGACCGTGGCAGTAGGAATAATTCAGCGTTCATGTACGAAAGTGTCAGATTTGGCGGTGGAGAAGTGTTGGTGTATGGTGGCTTCTCCATTGACGGGCGAACAGACCTCTATATCATTCGAGATGGACCTCAGACTGGTCGCCGATATAGGGATGAGATCCTCAGACCTATTGTAGTCCCTTAAGCTGCAGCAATCGAAGATGACTTCATTTTAATGGATGATAACTGCAGGTCACATCGTGCTAACCTGGTGGAGGATTTCCTTTTCAAGGAAGGAATCGTATGAATGGAATGGCCAGCGTGTTCTCCAGACATGAATCATATAGAGCACGTTTGGAACGCTCTAGGAAGACGAGTTACTGGCCACCAACCACCCCCACAAACTCCCCAAGAACTGGAAAGGGCTCTTCTGGAAGAGTGGGACAGAATACCCCAACTCGTGATTAATGGCCTCATTGACTCTATGCATCAAAGGTGTTCAACGTTGCTGGCCGTCCGTGGAAACTATACCCTTTACTGAAAATGACTTCCTTTGAAGACAACACCTTTTTATATTCTTTTTTTCTCATGTGCATAAATTGTGTTTTTTTCCTTTTGCACACAAATGCGCAATAAAATGCATTTTTTCTGCCAAACATGTGTAATTTATTCTCATATAACCTACTACGTCTGTCGACCACGTATCAATCAGCTAAAAAGTTTCCCAGCCACAAGATCCACCTAAAACTGCAATATCCTTTAATTGTTTTGAGCAGTGTATCTTGTGGCTCTGGAAATAGTATATTGTAAGTGAGAACATATTCAATTGCATTTATTTACCCTAAAAAGAAAATACTTAGTTCCGATAATGACTAGTTTATAATCTGTGAATTGCTAAACTGTAAGTTAGAAGATATTAAGCTGTATCTTCTTGTGTCTGAAAGCTGACGATTTTTCCTTTCTGATAAAAATTAGCGTTTAGTCCAAGCACTGAATTGTATGTCTGCGCATTCAGTCATATTTCTTAAGTGATAAAAAGGAGAAAATATATTTTTTCAGATAAAAACTAATTTGCATAATTAATTTTCCTCACGCTAATTTTAAATGATATGTGGCAGCATTGGTATGTGGTAGCAATCATATGTGATTGAATTCGTTAAAGTAAGTCTACTAACAGGTTGGTGCAATTACCTATTAGTAGACTTATTTGTGTTTATGATTAGATATTCAGTGACTCAATAGCATCACGCCGCTTCTCGTTAAGCAAAGTGAAGCATCATTTGTCATTGGCAGTAATTGGGAGAATCTCAAATTCTACTTTACAATGTTGCTATGAAACTTCGTAAGTTGGAGACATGTTCACATTAATCTGTGACGTCCAAAACTCATCCTCTGTTGCAATGTGATTGTGGGGAGGATAGTGCCAGTTCAGGTATGACCTCGTCACATGAATATAGCTCAAAATTGTGAGAGTCTTGGTGATGGGCGAGTATTCCAAATCCGTTAGCTTTAAGGTATATAGTCCATGACTCACCTGCACCGTTATATATGCAAAATTAGCGATTTCTTATATAATTTTGGATATTACTTTTAAAACAACATATGTTTAGGCTTTCCCTTAATAACATTTAAGATAATAATTATCTTTGTATTATGTAAAATGATTGTAATTGGTCTCCTAACAAAATGATGCTGTTTTTATTATTGAATCTATGAACAGTAGGTGTTCTATTTATATTAATGATATATAGCGAATAAATCCTTTTCAATTTCTAGAGACCGTTCATGGAATAATAAATCTAGAAGTGATGATTAATAATCTTCAATGATATATTAAATTTTTCAAAAAAGTAATTTAAGGAAGATGACTAACTCCATTGCTAATTCCTTTTATTTTTATCAATTCGATGTTACATGATATATTGTTCGGATAAAGAGTTTTCTTTTTGAATATTTTCATTAAGCAGTTTAAAACATTTTAATGATTTAAAACATTTCTTTATGTTTAAAATTGTAAAAAAATGAATCAAAATAATATTATGATTTTTTTGATTTTATTTTTAAGCTTGAAATTTAATTAGTTTTTTAAATATGAGTTACAAAATATTAGAAATTATTTATTAACATAGTTTTCTCTTCTTTTGTCTATTAGATTGTAAAAATTTTACTTTCTCATTAAGACATATTGCTTGAATTGCTTTATAAATTAGAAATATATTATAGTTTTGTTAATATTTGAAATTGGTAATGAGTTTTACAATTGTCTGGTTAGAAGCACTATGTATACGATTAAAATAAAGTTAAAGTACTGATTTTTCATGAAATTCAGCAAAATAATTAGGTTAAAAAAACTTATGTGCATGTGATATAAAATAGGTTGGAACAGCGGAAAAAAAATATGTTGTCTAAATGACGCTAGTTCTGACAATGAACGACCTAAATGTTGGATGCCTTTCCAAAATCTGTTCGTGTGAGATAATCAAGTTCTTGTGAGTCAAGACAAAAGTATGAGCCACAAAGCCCATTACGTCGGCTGAAATCTTGCCATCAGTAAACAAATAAGTACGTAGGTCTTAAAAGGGTGGGCAAGTGGCAAAGTCATCCATTCTGAACGATGCTCCAGACAACGATTAAAGTCATTTGAAAAAAAAATTATGACTTTCTTAAAGCTTGCCAAAAACTAAACTGTACCTCAAATATTTCAAAAAAGACTCATCAGATTTCCTCCAAAACAAATACGATTTTTTTCCGTTTTAATAAGGTCGTTGCCACCTATTGTGGAAAGCTGCTCCATCACCAGACAAAGAAATAACCACCTAAACAAAGAAAAAAAAGGAGAATTTAATTTGTACAAGTAATGTTTCATTGGTAATAGTTTATGGAGCTCAATTATTAACAGATTGCTTTTATATCGATGAAATTTACATGAAAATGTAAAGTATATAAGGTTTAATCTTTGTAAAAGTAAATTTATCTAAGAAGATAAACTTGTGCTTTTTTAATATCGAAATTACACTTATTTAAGAAAAATTTTCTGTCATAAATATTTATCATTTGGAATTTTTACTTAGACGTTTTTACCATTATAATTACTTAGAATAATTGGAATTTTTACTTAGAATTACTTAAAATTTTTACAAAGGTTTTATGAGTTCTTTTATATTAAATTAAACTTACATCTAAAGGAAGATTATATATTTTTGTTCTTGTACTCAAATATAATTTTGTTTCAGAAACAATTTTGTTTTTTTAATATCAAATCAGTATTTTTTTAAAAAAAAGCCTTGTAATCTAAGTCTTTCATATTTTTGGATTTTTTCTTTATAGTTGGCGTTTATAATATAAGAAAATTAACCAATTATTAAGGAAATTATTTCTTGTAATTAGAGTTTGTTTATGTTTTAAGGGTGTCCTGTACAGGCTTTATAATTACCATGCATATCATTTAGAGAAAAAATGGATATATCAATTCCCTGAAATGATTTTAAGTAACCATTTGGGGCACATGGTATTGTAATTAATATTAAAGATATTGTGAAATTTTTTGTTGGTAATAAGTTTGCCAAAAGATATATTAAGAGGGAAATTTTAAGAACATTAATAAGATTATTTTCATGTCCAATGCGTGCATTTCATTTAAATATTTTATTAAATAATGGCACAGATTAAAAAGAAGTCATTTTCTTCCAATTTCATATTTGCCAGAGAAAACTAAGTTCCGTTTCCAAGAGAGGAGAGAACTAATCCTCTGTTTTGAAACTAAGAATTCTGTTTATTGTAAGACGACGAGGAAATCCTCTCAGCTGCCAAAAGAACCAGCACCAAACACCGAATATGATTTTTTAACCTTGACTTTTGTTTAGGGGGAGGAACCGACATTTATTTGTTTCCGGCAGTCACTGCTGGCAGAGTGTCTTATTTGTGTTTTCACTTTTCCCATTCACGTGCACCGCTTCTGCAGGAGGAATAAGTTTCGAAACCAAATCCTCAACTCAAACAAACTGAATTGTAGAGAGAAAAATTGCGCCGAAATTTATGTGAATGAGGTTGACTTCATTAGAAAAGGATCAGAAGTCTCTCCAATTTTTTCAGATTTCTTTTCAGGATTACTATATTTCTCGAAGGAAAATGCGAAAAATTTTTTTCACTGATAATAGAGGGAATTATCAAAGTAATTTCTATATTTGGATGCATCAGGTGAAAATAATCAAATGCAATTTTTAGTGAATAAGTTTGTAAGATGTTTTGTTATATATATATATATATATATATATATATATAAACAATATTTAAGAAATGAGTTGATCAATGAACTTTAGTAGAAAGGAATCCAAAGATTTTTGATTTCTTATACCCTTAAAAAGAGACAAAAGTGCTATACTAATGGTTTCATAAAACAAAGATGATCACTGAATGCATGTTATGGAAAATGTCTTTTTCTATTGAAAAATTATTGTGAATAAATATAATTCAATTATATTTTTATTTTAAAAACTTTAAGTGGTGAGAAAATAAATAAAGAAATACGAATATTATTAGGTAGCTAAAAATGATTTAGAATTAAAAGTTATGAAAAAACACAGAGCCCTCTTTCTCTTTAAAAATTCAATACTATTTTTTTATGCAATTATTGCTACAAAATTTTTATTATCTACCAAAAAGATAGTCGTAGAAATGAAAGTTAAGAAAAACTGAAGTGTTTCTTAAAAATTCAGTAAATATTTATTTCTGCCAATTGTAATTGGTGAGAAAAATGGGATTTTATGTCATAGTTTCCTTAATAAAAAATACAAAATTCTGAGTGCTGCTTTAAAATTAAATAGTTTATTTGCTAGTAGTTGTAATTAGTGAAAAAATGATTTATGTAAAAATTTGTTTAATTTGCGTCTTAAAGAAAAGTCTGTTTAATTTGCGTGTTTTTTAAAATTTCAGTATTATTTCATTTCTAATAACTGTAATTGTTAAAAATGAATGAAAATGAAGTTAACAACGTTTTTTGTTATATATTAAAGATTATTATGGGTTTCAAGATTTAGGAAAATCTGAATATTATTTGGAATTTAAATTCCATCTTTATTTCCTATAATAGTAATTGGATAACAAAATTGCAATCATTATGGTTTTACGAACTAATGATAGTCGCAAAATATAAGTGTAAAAGAAATTTGAGTGTTTGTATGGAAATACAATGCTTATTTTATTTCCAGTAACTTCGACTGCAGAAAATAAAGCTACAGACTATAATTCGATACAGAAGTGTACCATGATTATTTATGAAAGTGAATTAGAGCATGCAACACAGAAAGTTACAAAAAAGTGAGTGCCTTTCAAGAATTTTTACATTTATTCGGATTATATTAATAAGTGACAAACATGTCATTGTAATTGTGCTGTTTTTATTGATAGTTGCAAATAGTTAGGTAATAAAATTTTGGGCCTCATTTAAAGGAATACAATGTTATCAGCTTCTAGAAATAATTGGCGATTAAATTTTGGGTGTATATATATATATATATATATATATATATATATATATATATATATATATATATATATATATATATATATATATATATATATATATATATATATATATATATATATATATATATATATATAAATCTGGTTGAAAAGTCTGATATCAACCATTGTTAAATCACCGATAATAGGTACTATATTTCTACGCGTATATTTGTTAAGGGGAGTGCTTGGGAGATTTTCCGGGTTTCCTTTTTAAAAAATAAAATTTGAAATTCTTTTGGGAACTAGTAGGATATTTCCCCCCAATTGGCGATGTTGAGACGTTTCTCACCGCCAAGTTGAAATCATATTTTTTGGAATAAGAAATTTTCCAAAGTCCGTCCGATTGAAACGCTGAACGAAAAATTTAAACACTTTTGCGACTTAAAAAAATCGTATAAATGACGCAGAAATGACGTAAAACAACGAGAAAAAGGCGAACCTGGAAACAAAAAGAAAACCCCAAAAGCAATAAAAACTCAAATTGGCATTTTTATAGTCAAAACAATGGACGCTAGAATTGGCGAAAAATCTCTTGGAGGGATATATCATACTTATACCCTTTTTTGTCGTCTGTTTTTGTATCCATTGAGTCACTCAGTATAAAGAGTTTTAAACAGAATTAACCATTTCAAATAAAAAGTCACAGAGCACAAAATATTTTGCTATAATCTCCACTTATTTTTTTTTCTATTATGTGTTATTAAGTAATATTTATTTCAAAAACGATGTCTTGATTAACAAATTTTGAATGTGTCGCTTTACTATTGAGAAGAATTAATATATACCAATTCACAACATTACTTATTGTTTCTCTGGACGTATTTTAAAAATTTAATTTAATTTTTAGGGTATATAACTACATAGAGATTTTTCTTAAAAACCAAAAGCCTTATTTCAAATATGTGTGAGTGATTTTAAAAACATAAATATATATGTAATATTTTTGCCACGGAATCTATCCGTTAAATTCTGTCACCAGTCAGTTTTTCCCGACAAAAGTCATTTTATGTCAAATTGCTCTGTATTTGGAAGTTTCAAATTTTGACTGCAAATTTGACAGATCTTGAGAAAATTTAACAACTGTAAAATAAAAACAAAATAGAAACTCAGATCTTTGCGTGAATGCTGAAACAGTAGATCCAGTACTGCAGAAAAATGACGGGGAAAATTCAATTCTAAAAAATGTAAACCTGAAGCATTCTGATTCGAAAATTTCCTTTCGAAAATCTTGTTTTTACAGTTATTGTGGGCACATTTTACTAAGTTTTCGTGACTACTGATGTGAATTATTTTTATGGAAACGGTATTTGTTTGTTATATCAAAATGCAAAAGAATTGTTTCCAATCTTCTTTTTCAAACATATATGAATGATTAAATAAAATTTCTATAATTTATTTTATCAAGTTTCAAAACAGGTTTTTGTTATTCTTATTCCAAATATATTAATTTTAAATAAATAATCTTAAAAATTAATTGATTTGAAAATAAAAATTTCAAAATTATAATTTTTTAAAATATATTGCACAATTTGTTCATGAAAAGCATTTTAATAGGATTTATTTTTCGGTATTCATTAGAATAATGTAATTCGAAGAAAAATTTATTATTCTAATATTCTGAATATTAATTTTTCTATGTGACAAAAAAATGCCCATTGCCCTTCAAAAAAGTTTTTCTAATATAATTACGAATTTAAGTATCGTTAAATAAAATGTCATGAGTTTATTTAAAATCTAGTGCCTGAGATAAAAATTAAAAAAAAGTTGCAATAATTCTTCTTGATAGAAATGGTTTTCAAAGGTATTTATTTACACATTATGCTGTTTTATATTTCTCGGAAATAAACATTATGCAATTATTTATGCAAAATAACACATTAGCATTTTGCATAATAACACTTTATAAAAGATTAATTTATTAAACGAATAATATTCACGGTATAATGTTTAATAGCTTGTAAAATATTCAATGATTCATAAGTAACACAGAATCATCATAATAATTATTATATTAATGTTTAACCTAATATCTATCTTTATACTAATTTTAACCTTATTTACTAATTTTCTTACCAAGAATTCTTTATAATAAAATAAATTTTTATGAAAAAAATTATTCAATGAATAATTTATACAGCGATGTTTACATTATATACATGATTAATTTAAAAAGTTTTTCAAGTATTTTGTTACGATCAACTTTTGATAACAATATATTTATCTTTCCTGATACATACTTCACAGAGATTTGCAATTTTAAAATATTTTTTAAAAGTAACCAGAGAGATCGTAAGTATTAATTTTTCATAAGTTTAACTAAAAATTGATGTCACAAATTACTGAAGGCTATAAAAATAGTAAACGAGTAAGAGGAAAGATGCCTTTTAAATCTTCGATTTTGGAAAATTAACTTTTATTTAAATGACTTATAAATACTATAATTTTTCAAGACCATTCATGTTTATAGCTGAAATTAATGTAGTTAACCTTGAAACAACAATGCATAATAATATATAACATGAAAAGCTGCTTTTTGATTCAATTAACTTCGTCCTTGATTTATTAATTGTCGCTACAAAACGCCAGAGATCTGTTCGTTTAACTGCAACTTTGACTGAAAGAGCACTCCGCATTGTGTTCTTTTTTTTCCTTCTCTGAGAGTCAAAACGGTGGAAAACATTATTTCAGGGTCAAAATGATCCACTTGTTTTTCTTGAGCTAAATATGTTCGAATTGAGGCTCCAGGAAATATTTTGTTCCGACAATCTGGCGCTTTCGTTTCAAATCCGAAACATTCCTTTGGGCACACCTGTATCTGACAGACTCCTGTCGTCTAAAATACGGTTGATTTGTATCTGTTTCGCTTGATTTCGTATTTTATTGTTAAAAGTGTTGCTTTTTGGTTTCTGAGCATAAATTGAATTTTCTACTTTATGATATATTTTATTTTAATCATAAGTATGTTCTTATTTTAGCTTAAGATGTTCCTAATATAATCAAAGATGTCTTAAGTTCATAAACAAATAATTTAGATCGTTAAATGAGAAAAATGTTTCAAAAAGTTATATATATATATATATATATATATATATATATATATATATATATATTGTTACAAATTTATAAATAATGATTATATTTGTCGTAAAATATCTCAGACAGATCAGAAATTCTCACATTTTGGGCAAAAATTGCGGTATTTAAACGTGCTGTAGTTTAAAAGCGGATTTCCTAATGATTTGGCGACTTGGCGACAGTTGGCGAGATTCTTGGCGACTTGGCGACGGTTGGCGAGATTTTTGGCGACTTGGCGAGAAATCGATACTTCTGGAAACATCCATCACCTAAGCTCTAGGACCAATATTTTTCGAGATAGCCTAGAAGCTTCCAGAACCTTGGCGAAATTGGTAGATTTCTCCGCCAAGTCAGGTATAAATACCGCAGCCCGACATGGAATAGAGTAGTATTGTGAAGACAGTCAGTGAGTGAATACGCGCGATTAGTTGTGACTGCTAGTTGTTCTCTGTCTGAGGTATTTGAGACCTGTGATTAGAAGCTGTTTCTTATTATTCTATCTGACGAATTGTAGCTGTGATTGTTACAGCGGGAATTTCGTTTACCTTGTGAAATTTTTACGAATAAAAGTCTTGTGTTCATTAACGGTTGCTTTATTCAACTCTCAATCGACACGAACCCGTGAAGCTCGGTACAACTGGTGTCAGAAGTCGGGATTGAAGAGTTGATGCAGCGTGTCACAAGAAAAATGGATATGGATTTAATGAAAAGTCTTCTCGAAAAATTAGCGGAGCAGATGGCTGAGATGAAAACTGAGATGAAAGCTGGACAAGAAGAGATGAAAGCTGGACAAGAAGAGATGAAAGCTAGACAAGAAGAGATGAAAGCTGGACAAGAAGAGATGAAAGCTGGACAAGAAGAGATGAAAGCTAGACAAGAAGAGATGAAAGCTGGACAAGAAGAGATTAAAACCGAGATGATGAAAGAGATAAAATCTGGACAGGAAGAGATGAAAGCTGGACAGGAGGAGCTTAAAAAGGAACTTAAGAAGGACATTGTAAGTGTTAAAGAAGAATTCTCCAACATCATTCAGGAGAAGATGAATGCAATGGAAGATAAGGTAACTTCAGTAGAAACTAAAGTTCTGGAGATAGAAGAAAACGTGGAAGAAGCATTAGACAATATCAATAAGGAGATTGAAAGCTTGAAGAAACAAATGTCAAACAGACATGAGGAACCCAACGTGACATTTGTGCCTTCCCTAGCCAATATTAAACTCTCAACATTTGATGGGAAATCATCCTGGCAAGTATACAAGACCCAGTTTATGATGGTAGCGGAAGCTAATGGATGGAATCCCCGAGCCCAAGCTTTTCACCTGGCGGCTTCTTTAAGAGGAGACGCGGCTGACATCCTCGAGACGCTTCCGGAGGAGCAGAGGCACGATTTCCAAGCCCTATCGAGTGCCCTTGAGTTGCGGTTTGGAGATAAGTGCACTAAAGAATATAGCAGACTACAGTTAAAGTCCCGCTATCAAAAAGCGGGTGAAAGTCTTCAAGAATTGGCTGCCGATATTCAGCGACTTTCCCATCTAGCATTTTCGGACTGCCCAGCTGAGACACGTCAAGATCTGGCTCTCCATCACTTCATCGATAGTGTGAGGGATCCGGAGATACAGAAAACACTTAGACTCGCCGATGTCAAAGATATTGGATCTGCCCTAGTCTACGCACATAAGATAGAGGCTGCCCAGCAGGCCGCGCGTAAAGACCGGCACTCAATCAGAGCCGTCTCTGCTACTGATATGGACTGTGATCTCAGAAAGCAAATCGAAGATCTGCGGAGAAAATTCCGTAACTTAGAATTGAGTAAAAGTGGCAGAAACACGAAAATTCAGTGTTGGACTTGCGGTGCAGTCGGACACGTTCAGAGAGACTGCCCGAAACGAAAAAATGGTGGAAATGATCTTCCACCACAGCAGGGAAACTAATATGTGGCCATCTCGCGGGGCGGAGATGTCCAGAGAGTCAGAAGCCCCATTTTAAATCGTTTCACATTTCTTCCGTAAGTAGCGGCGACAACGGACTTTTCGTTATGGGACATGTCAACGAAGTTCCCTGCAGAATGATAATCGATACTGGAGCCAACGTAACTATCATTAGGACAGATTTGGCTCGCAAACTTGGTGACAAACTCATCTGGACGCCGCCCTGCATTACCCTCCAAACTGTGACAGGTGATAAGATTAAAGTGCATGGAAAAGTCAATCTAAACATTACATTTGGTAATGCCGTGTACCATCATATGGCATATGTCGCTGATATAAATGACGAATTTATTCTCGGATTGGATTTCCTCAAAGAAAACAATTTCAAGTTAGATTTTAAAAATAATGAACTACACTCATGTTCTGAAGATATAACGATTTTTAAGACGAAATATTCAGATATTAAATCAGTCCATCATATAACTGCAAAGAGTGAAACAACATTACCACCAAGAACTGAGACAATAGTTTCCGGAGCTCTTTCAGAAGATAATAATTTTCATTATGGATTGACTGAATATCCAGATTCCGACAATAGCGTTAAAGGAGTACTAGTGGCTTCTTCCCTCGTCGACCTTTCACGAAATGTAATCCCGGTAAGAGTTGCTAATCTAAGCAATAAGGTAAAACTAATAAAAGAAGGAGAAGTGCTGGCGACTTGCACTCCAGTGACCTGTATTAACCGAAATTGTCAAACCACACTATCTGAGCCTCCTGACACTCTAATTAATGAACTCCTTCAGAGTGCAGAGTTAGATGATAAACAGAGGAATGCTGCAAGAAATCTATTATTAGAATTCGGAGATCTCTTTTCCAAGAAATCAGATGATGTTGGGCGAACCAAATTGACGCAGCACCGAATCAATACAGGAAATCATCCACCCATTAAACAACATCCGAGAAGATTGCCATTCGCTAAACAGGAAGAGGTGGATAATCTTCTGATGGAAATGCAGCAGAATGACATTATTGAGCCATCAGAGAGTCCTTGGGCTTCGCCTATTGTTTTAGTTCGGAAGAAAGATGGCTCTACCCGATTCTGCGTTGACTATCGTCGGTTAAACAACATCACTAAAAAAGATAGTTACCCTCTTCCTAGGATTGACGATACACTTGATGCTTTATCCGGAAAACAATGGTTTTCGACTTTAGATCTCAAGAGTGGTTATTGGCAAGTAGAGATACATCCTGAGGATCGAGAAAAGACTGCATTCACCACAGGACAAGGACTTTGGCAGTTCAAGGTTATGCCATTTGGGCTTTGCAATGCACCTGCAACGTTTGAGCGCCTGATGGAGACAGTATTACGAGGACTTTCCTACGAAGCCTGTTTGGTATATTTGGACGATATCATTATTGTAGGGCGCACATTCGAAGACCATTTAAGAAACATCCGAAAGGTGCTGGAAAAATTAAAAATGGCCAACCTGAAGCTGAATCCTTGCAAATGTAATTTATTCCGACGTGAAGTAAGCTATCTGGGACACATTATCTCTGCTGAAGGTGTAAGAACAGATCCTGAAAAGATCTCCGCAGTTAAGGACTGGAGTCGTCCAAAAGATGTCCACCAATTAAGAAGTTTTCTTGGACTATGCACATATTACAGGAAATTTGTTAAGGGTTTTTCAAGTATTGCCAGACCTCTTCACAAGTTGACAGAAGTTAAACAGAGATTTCTATGGACAGATGAATGTGAGAAAGCTTTTAAACAACTGAAGGAGGCGTTGACATCTTCGCCCGTTCTTGCATATCCCCAGCCCGAAAAATTATTCATTTTAGATACGGATGCCAGCAACGAAAATATCGGAGCTGTTTTGTCGCAGGAAATTGATGATAAAGAATATGTCATTGCTTATTGGAGTAAATGCCTATCAAAACCGGAGCGGAATTATTGTACAACCAGGAAGGAATTGCTGGCAATCGTCAAAGCAATAGAACATTTCCACCATTATCTCTATGGAAGAAAGTTCTTGCTCCGGACAGATCATGCATCTTTAACCTGGCTTTTAAATTTTAAAAATCCAGAAGGACAGGTTGCCAGATGGATTCAACGACTCCAGGAGTTTGACTTTGAAATACGTCATCGCAAAGGAACTCTTCATGGAAATGCTGATGCACTATCAAGGAAGCCGTGTAATGAAAGCTGCCGATATTGTTCTAGAGTAGAGAAGAACTATCAGTTAATAAATCCTTCGGTACGCCAAGTTACTGTTTCACCTCCACCGAAACCAGACCCATGGAGTGATAAAGGACTTAGAGAAGCCCAAAAAGAAGATTCAGACATAAATCCAATTTTAGAATTAAAAGAATCTTCCAGTATGAAACCAAGTTGGCAGGATATCTCCACCTACAGTCCTGCGACTAAACAATATTGGGCTCTTTGGGACTCACTCCATATAAGAAATGGTGTCTTATACAGGAAATGGGAATCCGATGATGGACGTAAATTCAAATGGCAGCTTGTTCTTCCAAAATCAAGAATTTCAGATGTTTTGAAAGAATTGCATAGTAGCTCAACTGGAGGCCACTTTGGAGTAATGAAAACTCTACAGAAAGTTCGAGAACGCTTCTATTGGAGCAAAACTAGACAAGATGTAGAGAAATGGTGTCAATCTTGTGATGACTGTGCGGCACGTAAGGGACCAAAGAAACGTAGCCGAGGAAGGTTGCAACGGTACAACGTAGGAGCACCTTTTGAGCGAATAGCATTAGACATTTTGGGTCCTTTACCACGATCTTCAAATGGCAACAAATACATACTAGTTGTCATGGACTACTTTACTAAGTGGCCTGAAGCGTTTGCAATCCACGATCAAGAGGCGACTACAGTAGCCGAGGTTCTAGTGCAACAATGGGTTTCCAGATTCGGCACACCCTTACAAATCCATTCTGATCAAGGGACAAATTTCACCTCTGTTGTGTTTAAAGGAATGTGTCAAATTCTCGGAATAGACAAGACGCAGACCACGCCACTACACCCACAATCGGACGGCATGGTAGAGAGATTTAACAGAACCATCTTGAATAATCTCTCACTTATGGTTTCCAGAAATCAGCAAGATTGGGATTTGAAGCTACCGCTGTTTCTGCTTGCATACCGCAGTGCTGTCCATGAGACTACCGGATATACTCCTTCACAGATGCTCTTTGGTCGCGAACTTCGTCTCCCTTGTGATCTTCAGTTTGGTCGTCCACCGGATACATCTTCATCGCCAGAGGAATACCTTCGAGACCTTCAGGCACGTCTTGAAGATGTCCATAACTTAGCTCGAGACCGAATCAACCTGACGACCGAAAGAATGAAGACAAGGTATGACACAAGAGCGACAGGACATGAATTTCAAGAAGGTGACAAAGTTTGGTTGTGGAACCCGATTCGACGTAAAGGACTTTCTCCAAAGTTGCAACCCAACTGGGAAGGTCCCTACACAGTCCTAAAAAGACTGAACGACGTAGTGGTTCGTATAAGAAAATCATCTTCTTCAAAACCAAAGGTAGTACATTATGATAGATTAGCTCCTTATCGTAATGTAGAGTAAAAATTAGTAGACCATGGTCTCTTTGTAAATAGTATAGATAATTTTAATCTTTTCTATTTTCTTGTATTTTTAGTTGCTTGTGTATGTAATGTGCTCTGTATCCTCTTGAAATGTAAATTCTCTTATATTAAATTTGGCCTCCTATCAGGGGATTGTACTGCCCGGGACGTGCAGTCCTTGAGAGGGGGCAATGTTACAAATTTATAAATAATGATTATATTTGTCGTAAAATATCTCAGACAGATCAGAAATTCTCACATTTTGGGCAAAAATTGCGGTATTTAAACGTGCTGTAGTTTAAAAGCGGATTTCCTAATGATTTGGCGACTTGGCGACAGTTGGCGAGATTCTTGGCGACTTGGCGACGGTTGGCGAGATTTTTGGCGACTTGGCGAGAAATCGATACTTCTGGAAACATCCATCACCTAAGCTCTAGGACCAATATTTTTCGAGATAGCCTAGAAGCTTCCAGAACCTTGGCGAAATTGGTAGATTTCTCCGCCAAGTCAGGTATAAATACCGCAGCCCGACATGGAATAGAGTAGTATTGTGAAGACAGTCAGTGAGTGAATACGCGCGATTAGTTGTGACTGCTAGTTGTTCTCTGTCTGAGGTATTTGAGACCTGTGATTAGAAGCTGTTTCTTATTATTCTATCTGACGAATTGTAGCTGTGATTGTTACAGCGGGAATTTCGTTTACCTTGTGAAATTTTTACGAATAAAAGTCTTGTGTTCATTAACGGTTGCTTTATTCAACTCTCAATCGACACGAACCCGTGAAGCTCGGTACAATATATATATATATATATATTAATTTTATGAATCATTATAGATTTGTCAGTAGATTTAGTCACCGGCTTTCAAATTAAATTTTTGATTTTTATGTTTAGTTATTAAAACAAATATATAATATTTAAATGTTGACTAGTATTCAAATTGATAATTATTTAAATAATATACTTTGCATAATGATTTTGAGGCTGATGTTGCACCAATGTGCTCCTCTGTAACTAGCCCTGAGTAGGGCTCTACCAGTTATCTAGAAGCAGCTGGGTGGAGCCTTCGTGATTTGAGTAATGAATTTGAGGCTGATGTTGCACCAATGTGCTCCTCTGTAACTAGCCCTGAGTAGGGCTCTACCAGTTATCTAGAAGCAGCTGGGTGGAGTCTTCGTGATTTTGAAGCAGGGACTAAGCAGAAGATCCCCAATACTTGGTCTGCCAGCCCAGAGGTATCCATTTCATACGGATTACATTGCGACCATGCCCAGTTTTAACGTTCGCCAGCCGACTTTAGCGAACACGATGGATCTTCGGTCGGCCGGGATTCGAACTCACTACCTTCCAGTAAAGAGAATGTCGTTCTAACCAACCAGGCCACTGTGGCTCTTTTATGAGGCCATGATAGCCTAGTGGTTAGGTCATCGGCCTTCCGTTCAGAAGAGTTGTGTTCCCAATACTGCCATCAACTCACCGAGGACATGCAATATACATGCTTTGTTAAATCTGTGGAATCAAAAATCTTGTGATAGGTCGTTGAGCTGTTGTCATTGGTGTAATAATCTGGAGGGATTGGGTACTTTAGAGGTGCCATCTATTGGAGGGGTCTTAGAGCAAAAACATACTTTCACCTTCATGGTGCTGGGTTAAAGGAAAGAGACGCAACATTCTGATCTAATTTTGCATAGCCATCGGCTAGCGAGCTTGGCTTGTCCAAGTGTCTTAAATAACAACAGCATATTGATTATTGAAATTATTATTAAAACAATAACAATTTAAATTATTTAATCAATAATCAGTTCAATAATAATTTTGTAAAATTTTGCTGTGGTCTTGTAAAATGATACTGCTTTTCTTTGTAATTGCTATTATATGCCTGTTGATTCTTAGGCATGGCAGAGTTGACAGTCTAACGCAGATGGCAGTTATAAGGCATTTTAATTAGATTTTTCATAGATGGTGAGCTGTATTACTGTGACGCAAGAAGAAAAGCCAGAAAAATTCCAGTCACCTATCCGGAAGATGTGAGTGTAGAAGGAAGACATCTTCCATTATTCAACAGAGGCAGAAATATAACTCTATGTATTATGTTTTAAAGAGCTTGGTCGCATTACTAAGCCACGATGAGCCCAAGCTAGTCGGTTCTTAGAAATATTGGGAAATGGTGTATAAAATTTTTTAACATTAATTATAAATCCTTTTGGAATTCTTCTGTTTTGCTAAGATTGAAATATACAAGAGTGAAAAAAGATAGATTAAAAAATATGCTTGGAAGTGTTTGCAAAATAGATTGTAGCGACACAAGAAATTATGCTTCCTTATAATTTTTATTAAAAATTCTTTTTTTTTCTTTCAACTAATTTTTAATTGTTGGATAAAGTAACTTTGGCAAATATTTCATTTATTTAATGTTTATAATTTGTGCTACTACAAATAGTAGTGGGATTACCTCTCTAATTCTAGGTATTATTATTTTAATTTCCTAAATTTACATTTTGTTACATTAGTAATTTCTTTATTTACTGATTAAGTTTTATCACCAACATTTTTCAATTACATTAAAAAAAGAATAAACACCTGATGTTGTCAAAAACAGCATCAAATTTTGTTAAAAAATTGTAATAAAGAAGGCAAACAATAACAAATTTTTCTCTTTCAATAAACTTAAATTAAGAAATTTTATCAGCACCAAAGTTAGATGGATAATTTGCTTAAGATTAAAATAAATTGTAAGTGACAGCAAATATTTATCTTGAGGGGTTTGCAAATATTAGTATAAGAAAATTCTGAAGACTCGGTCATTTTAGTTGGTAAAATGTTTTTCTTTATAGCAATTATAATAGCATTGGTAAAAAAATGCTAAAATCTGTGTTTTATACAAATAATTTCAATACTTTTAAAGTTTTTACGTGAACTAAAGTACGGATTTTAAAAATACTTTCGGAATTAATCTCAATACAAAAATTTATTTACTGTAATGAATTGATCTAATTTTACTTTGAGTAATCACACATTTTAATTTTCGCAGTAATTGTTAACATTAATAAGTTATTTATTGATTTCGAATTCTTGAATTTAAAATTTTTTATTACTTCCAATAAATAGCTTACAAGTTTTTAGATAAAAAAAGCAGAGTTTGAAAGCATAAAAGAGGATGCCGACATGCTTATAATTTTTATTGATGTTTTAATTTATTTAAAAACAAGCTGCTAAAAATTTTGATATAAAAATAATAAACTGCTAAAAATTTGATTAAATAAAAAATATATGTTTTCCTCTCAATATCATACTAAATTTCTTCTGCTTATTTAGAAATATGTTTGAGATAAATGTTAAAATTGTGGGAATCACACATTTGATAAAGTCAAGATTATATATTTATATTTGTTATATTATTCCTTTCAATGTTTTTTGAATTAATAGTATATATATATATATATATATATATATATATATATATATATATATATATATATATATATATATATATATATATATATATATATATATATATATATATATATATATATATATATATATATATATATATATATATATATATATAAAGTTAAAATCAAATTTTAAATTAATTTCTTATTTATTGAATTTCATAGCGAAATGTTTCAAAAATTTTTTATAATTGTATTAATAACAGAAAATATAGCGCTGAGATAACTCATTTTTTTATTATAAACATTATTGAAAGTTGCTTGGTATGCAAGTTAAATTTTCGATGATTTTAATGCATATACATTATGATAAACACATATTTGTTTTCCTTACCGTTACTCTTAAAGCAAAGTTACTTATTATTAACTGCACAAACTCATATTATTTTAAATGATTTTTAGAAGATGTTTCAATTATTAATTTATCTTGGATATTTTTCAAACAGAAATAGGAGAATATATTTTTAGATCTATTTATTTAGAAATTTCTTTATTTATTGATTTTTCTAAAAAAATGAAAATAACATTTAAAAGAATCAATGTTTTTTCTCTAAGAGACTATAAGTTTCTGAATATATCTTTCGAAGGATGCGTTTGGCATTTCTTTGGGCAGAACATTTTAGAATGGGAGAATTTGACACACTAAATTTGATGGCAAACAGGAGAAGGTTGTAAGACAATTTTGAGCATTGATATATTTGTTTTAAGAGAATTTAAAGTAAATGGATCTCATTCAAATATATAAAAATAATACACGATAAATTTGTTCATCAACCATCCTGACATATGTTATATGAAGGCAGCACATACCTAAATTCATTATAACCTGATGGTGGGAAATGAATCTTCGGCATGAAAGGCGTCAGGTTTGATTCTAACAATTGTTGAACGACATGAGTCAAATATTGAGTTTCTGTGCATCTATCAGATATTGGTGCTTATTAATTTTCTCACTTCTCCTTCTTGTTACATTTTTATACGACCCCCTAATTACAAGAACTTTTCCTGGAAAGCAAGATGCTGAGGATGTTTAAGTGTTTACACGGTATCAAACATTTATCTTGTGAAATTGATCTTACTAAAATAGAATTTTCATACCTCTAAAAAAAAGAATTACATGTAAGAAGCTAATATGCATGCTGCTTTGGAATAAGCGTTTAAGAAATTTTATTAATTACAGATGACTCCATTCTTAGTATTGTTTGGATGCCAGAGTTACATGTCAGTTTAGATGGCATAAAAATGTTCAATTTCAGTAAGTCGTCAAAGCTTGGAATTTGAGAAGGACAGCAAGGTTGACAAAACAATATGCTAAGTACTCAAGAACACTGATGGCTAACATTACATAATAGCGTTTATTATCTGTAGTGTGTCACATCACTTAAATGTAGGTTAAATAAAAAAAAGTATATCTTTTCTGTTGTTAAGTGAAGGTCATAATCAGTTGTTAATCATGTTAAGTCATAATCAGCAAAATAATCAAAAATTAATGAAAAATTGGAAAAAGTACTTTATTGTTTACATACATAATTCCTTTAATTTCTCAAAGAGCTTCTAATTTAAATATATTTAAAGGAGTGTTCTGCAGTATATTACATATTTTATGATTAACGTTTATCAATCTATAGAAATTAGAATTATGAAAATCTAAAAAGTAAAAGCCAAATCTATTTATTTATGCAAATGTATTGTGCCACTTTTGCTGTTTTTTTTCCGACCAACTTGTCTAGTGGTCAGCGTGCCTGACTACGGATAAGGAGGTCCTGGGTTTGAATCCCTGTTCAGGCATGGATGTACTTTCTCTCTCTATCTATCCTGTCTTTTGTCCTTTCATTGTATGAATGAGGTGTAAATGGTTGCCTACCCTATTAACGGGTCTCTATGGCATGTGTGTACTGAAGAAGTCGGACTCCACACCAAAATGGTTCAGTTGAAAAAGTGGAGCAGTGCACCCCATATTGCCAGCCTAGCTGGCACGCGACAACAACAACTGTTTTTTTATGTTTACAAAATGACTTTGAGAATATTATAAATATTTCTAAACTATTATTTACAATATATTTATAAGATTAAAAATGCTATTAAGATTAAACTATAAATATTATAATCGAGTATTAATATTAATTATTGATATTAGAATTACAGAAATTTAATGTAAGATTTTAAATTTTAAAATTCAAACTTAATTAAAAAATTTTTCCTTCTTTATGTCATGGTTTCTGCGAGTTGTCAAATTATTTATTTCATTATGATCAAAATTTTTAGCATTTTGTATTACAAACAGCTCAATGATTAGAAGATTCTAAAGGTTTAAAAAGTTACTATATTCTTCTGGAACTGGAAGGAAAGAAATTTAATGTAAAAAAAAAACTGAAAAATAATTTACAGGAAGTGAATAAAAAGTTATTTACAGGAAGTGAAAAAAGAAAACTGAAGCAGATGCTTCTAAAAACTAATTGAATCGTTATCTTTAAGTCCAGAAGCAGTAATTAAAGTAAAAGATGTTTATGCTGAATATTAAGACTACTTTGAATTATATGCGATTTTTTTCTTGCTGTTTTTTACTTGTAAATGAATTTATTTTAATAAAAATTTAATCAAGAAATATTTTAGTAATCTTAGGTTTTAGTATTTTAAACTTCATGTTGCTTATGAATTATATTTATAAAGAAATTTAATCGCATAATTCATATAATTATATTTATATATATATATTAATTGCTTTTAAATTAAATAACTTTAATAATTTTTAAGATGTCTAAATATTTTCCTTAGAAATTTAAATATTGTTTTGTCCTCGGTTTAAAATATCTCTTTAAAATTAAAAATACAAAATTAATTAAAATATTGAAAGGTTTTAAAAATTGATTAAATAGATTTTTAGACATTTTATTAACTATTAGATCAAAAATAATTTTTTAAGTATAACTATATATAAAAGTCTATCACACTCATGACATATTCTTGTTTGATTTACAATATATCTGTTCCCAGACACATTAACTGGGAAAATTGCAATATTCAAGGACTTTCCCAGTTTTGCAAGTAAATTTATTTTTGAGCAGATTTCTTTGCAATTATGAGAATTTTACTATACAGTTTAATCTTTCATAAAACTTAACTATGCATGTAATCACGTAGAATGCTTATTCATGAAAAATGTTTTTCTTAGTTAACAAGGATTCCATTTTTTTTCCAAATTTAAACTTGAAATAATTGCAGAAATATACTTAAAGCCAAGTTTTCTGTACACAGTTTCTAATGTCCAAAATATTAACGTTAATACTACTAAAACAAATTTAAAAAAGCTATAATGCAAATATTATACAGCATAATAAAATAATCAACCGTAAAATGTAATTAAGACAGATTTTCAACGAAATACTATTAAAGCGAAAGAAAAGTAAATTTTTAACAAACCTCGCAATCTCTTATATTTTAAAAATGATTATTGTTAAGAATAAAGGAAACATTAAATTTAACAAACATAGACTAAACTAAATTATGTTAAAGAATTCTAGTTAAGCAAAAATTAATAAAAAAGTAGATTAGAATTCTATTTAATTGTATCATTATTTTCGGAATATGCTTGAAATTTTGAATTGAATAAAAATTATAATATTTACCAGAAATTGATGGCAGATGTAAAAACATTTCAGAAGATACATATATTTAAGTTGGAAAGAATGTAAATAAATGGGAATAATTTTCAGGAGTTATTTCGAAAATTGTGTTTCTATTTAATCAAGTATAAGAATATATATTTGGTTTCTATTTTTCTCAATTCAGAGTAACCACAAACACATCTTTTCTCAAAATTTTAAAATATATCACACAAATTCCGGTGACTTAATATGTGAATAATGTAATTTGATATTTTTGTGTACGTCTATTATATATATATATATATATATATATATATATATATATATATATATATATATATATATATATATATATATATATATATATATATATATATATATATATATATATATATATATATATATATATATATATACACACTACTGGCCATTAAAATTGCTACACCAAGAAGGAATGCAAATAACAGAACGATATTTATTGGACACATACATTATAGTGGAAAGAATAAGTGATTAGATTTACAGGAAATTAGGATGTATTGATCTTGAGAAATCAGTACCCAGAGCAGCCACCTCTGTCTGCAATAACAGCATTTATCCGCCTAGGCAGGGAGTCAAACATAGATTGTATGGCATGTACGGGGATCTCAGTCCATGCAGCTTCAACACTATGCCACAGTTCATCGACAGTAGTGGATGGTGAGTGATGGCGTGCCAATCGCTCGGCAACCATTGACCACACGTTCTCAATTGGTGACAGATCAGGAGGACGTGCTGGCCAGGGTAATAGTCGAATCTGCTTTGTATCAAGGAAGTTCAGAACAGTACGGGCAACATGCGGTCGTGCATTATTCTGTTGAAACAAAGCATTAGGGAGGCCTCGAAGATAGGGCAGAGCCACGGGCCTTAACCCATTGGAAATGTAACGGTTGCTGTTCAAAGTGCCGGTAATGCGAACAAGAGGTGATCGAGACGTGTATCCAATGCCACCCCATACCATCACTCCAGCAGATGGGCCAGTATGGCGATGTCCAATGCAAGCTGGCAATGCGCGTTCTCCATGATGCCTCCAAACACGGATGCGGCCTTCATGGTCCTGTATACAGAACCGAGATTCATCTGTAAAGATGACGTGATGCCATTCCCGCGTCCAAGTTCGTCGCTGATCACACCATTGAAGGCGCTCCTGTCTGTGACGCAGTGTCAATGGTAGCCGAAGCCATGGTCGCCGTGCAGACAATTCATTCTGCTGCAAACGTCGAACTGTTCGAGCAGAAACTTGTTGCCTAACAAATGACTCCATTTCTCGACTCAGGGTTCGTGACGTGGCTGTACGATCCCTTGTGACCATGTGGATAAGATGTCTGTCTTCTCTGCTGTTAGTGATGGGGGGTCGCTGAGATCCTGCATGACGTTCCGTATGATTGTCCTGAACCCATCGATTCCCTATTCTGCTAACAATCATGGGGTCTCGACCGACGCGAGCAGCAATATTGCGGTACGATAAACCGCAATCCTGGTAGGCTGTAATCCTTCCTCGGTCAAAGTCAGACACGTGCTGATAGGCATTTCTTCTTCTTACACGAGGCATTACAACAACTTTCTCTGCCGAAAACAACGTTGAAACAGAAATTGAGTATGAGAAAACTGCTGTCAAATCTCTGGTTTTATACTCATTGTAGATGTCGCTACTGTGGCCTGCTTTGTATGAATGCGCTGAAAAAAATCTAATCATTTGTATATCACCGCAAGTTCTACCTGTCATGCAAATTTCACGTGTGTGGTGTGCCGCTTTCCTGGTGTAGCAATTTCAATGGCAAGTAGTGTATATATACACACTACATATATACACACACACACACACACACACACACACACACACACACACACACACACACACACACACACACACACACACACACACACACACACACACACACACACACACACACACACACACATATATCACACACACACATATATATATATATATATATAACCTAACTTTTGCACTTTTCCTGCTAACATAATCATCAGCATCGTGAAGTATCTCGTAATTTTGATCAAGTGACAAGGAGTCTGTTTTAGAAACTTCTTTTTGCGTCCTTTTATCATACATTCTTATTAACAGAGAGAGGCCTTTTGAACATGGTAATTTCTCCTTGAGAAATTACACCTTTTCAAACAACAGAGCAACGCTTTCTTTTTCAGATTATATTGGTACTGTATCATCATAATTTGAAATAAGCAGACAAACTTTACCTTATACTCTAACTATCTATAAATATGTAAATATTATTCAAAAATCATTTTTGAAAATGTTCGTTCTTTTTTTTAACCTTTTTTTTCTCAATTTTAAAAGTGTGTGATTTATATATTTCTTTGATGTTTACTACTGAACAATAGTCAATCAGAGAGCAATCTTTTATGGGCCTCTTCAACACATCCCACACATTTTCGATAAGAAATATTCGAATGCTGATCAGCCATGAATATCGATTTGTATCTATATGGATGATATTAGATGAATCAAGATTTGATAAAACAATTCATTTTATTGCTCTCTTTTCTGGCTGCTTAATTCTTTGCCAACAAAAGGCTAGAAATCAATTTCTATAGCATCATGCTTGTCGCTTAACTTCCACTACCCTCTAATGGAGACTCATTGAACACAGCAAAAATTTAACATTCACAGGTTCTCTCAAGAGGGCACTGTCCTATGACATCAAATAGCGACATTTATATTTTTAAAATAGAAAAAAAGGACCTCTTTCTTTACCAAAGGACAATACATCTAAAAACATTTGAGATAAATTCTTTAAAATATGTTATGTTGATTGTTTATTATAGGTAAAGTTATTTTCAAAAAAAGCTTTCCTCACTAGGCTTGTGGTCGTACTAGTGGGGCGTTGTGATTCCCCAGGATTTTAGCTAGTAAATGAGTGTATGAGCAATGTACATAAATGAAAAGAGAGACATGTTTTTCTTAACATATGCAAACAATACTTCAGTTTATTTTTTCAAAAAAAGACATCAATGTAAGGCAGAAAAATTATTATTGTATTTACTTAAAGCTCAGCAGCAAAGAAAAAAAGCACTTCGTAAGGGAAGGTTTAGGCAGTGCAAAAAAATTCAAGGAATTCTTGTTGTGGCAGGGGAAATGATTCACCAACGAGCTAGGCCTAATGGCGAAACGTGGCAGGAGTCCGAGGGAGAAGAATGGCTGGTAAACAAAAGGCGTGTAATTTGCATTGGTAAAATGCTGTAATGTCTGATACAACAAAACTATAGGTGAATGGATGCCAAAGATGTAGAAGATCGAACCAGAGTGAGAACAGGTTGTCCTTACCGTGGGGTCATGGATTAGGATGAAGACAGTCGATGCAGGTTCTAACTCATGAGAGAAGGATGCTACCAGTCTTTAATAATCGCGTATCTGGATCCGTCAAAAATTTGAAGCAAGATAACTTGAAGAGCAGCTCCAACTGGAAAGGCGCTACAGAAGTGAGGCCGATTCATTCCATTTCTCCCATTTTCTGTCAAAGGCTGTGAGATACTCGATGAATTAGAAGACGGAAACCCCAGCACCGCAGATGAGGGAAGAAGACTAGAGGCTACAGCAAGATGCAGAGAGAATACCAATATAAAATTCATCAGAAAATTTCATCATATTGATTCGACGATTGATTAACATGTTTTCTGCTCTCTAGTCAAGAAAGAAAGACCACGGTGATAAAAACTTCAGCATTCGTCCTTGCCGCCTCGCAGGAGAGAGAGAGAGAAAAAGGGGAATTCCCTAATACGGAGGAGAAACATTCTGCTGCCAACGGTTGTAAAAGAAAAGTTTAGGTTGTAGCACAACTAGAGGGCGCTGCAAATAGCAAATGCAAATAAGAAGTTGGCAAGGGCAGGAATTATGTGAAGCAACATCACAAAATACTTTTTCAAAGTCATATTTATTCATATTATTATTAATGATATATTACTATGGATTTACCATTAAAAAAATTTAGAATGGTGTTGAGGTTTTGTTTGCACATGCGCTTAACGAACGAATATGACTTTACGAAAATATACTGGTATAGAGTAGTGAAAATTGTTTATTCCGATCTGAATGTCCACATATATTTTCAAGGATCACTTAATTCATTTACTGACTTATTTGTATTTAAACTTTTTATGCATTACAATTACATGCCTTTTACGTGATCGCAAGTAATAATGATAATTACATTAGATTGTTTTAATATCATATTACAACAATTGCATTCTAAAATTGCGCATTTCGACTTCATTTTTAGTTGATTGGTGTCGAATATACATTTCTCATATGTCGTCTTGAATTAAATTTGAAAGAGATAAGTAAAATTCTTATTTTATTTATAGCCCACAATCTTCAATAACTGCAATCGTAAAATCCTCTCTAGTTAGAGTGATTCAGTTGAATAAAAATATCATTTTAACGAAGAATTCGAAAATGAATTAAAAGAATGATTTACACCATCGAGACATTTTTAGCAATTGAGTTAAGATTATTTTAAAATATTTCAAATTTTATCACTATAATTTGACTTTTGATTTATTTAAGAAAAGTGCAAAATATACGAAATCGGGGAAGGATTTGCAAAAATTGTGACTCCTCAACTTCTTGAAAATGGAAAAAAAAAAAATATAAATTTTCATATAAATTTATTTTTTAAGTGAAATCAGACGTTTAAATATAATTTAATAGATTAAACCCAAATAATTCATCCTACATATTAAAGTTAGTGAAATTATTTTCATATCGAAAAACTATTATGATAACCATTTACATAAAAGGAATTACATTTTACTGCATAAAAATGTCAAGTATTTTAACTTGATATAATGTTCAATACAAAAATATTTAAAAGCAATGCTCATTAAAGCATTAAATAAGAATTTTTAGAAATAAAATCATTATATAGAAACATACATTTAATGCAATTGAAACTAGCTTAGGACAAAAAATATGAAGCTTGTGATTCCAATAAAAAAATTCCCCTATTACTGCATAAAAATTAGATACATTAACATAGTAGAAAGGGATATGCAAAAATGTGGTTCATATAAAATTCTCTAATTTAAAACTATCATTTATGAGCATTTATCGGAGAGAAACGATAATCAGGATTATTTTTTTACTGATCCTGATTAGCGTACTTCTCAAATAAATATTTTAATAATTAACATATTAGACATATTAAGGTAATAGGATGCATTTTATAAAAAGCCTTCTGAGTGTTCATTAATTTGAAACAATATTAAATTAGCTAACATAATGGAAATTTAGTTTTTACAGCAATAATTGTCAATAGCATATTGTCTCTGTAAAATATATTGCATAATATAAAATTAGATATTTTAATGTAGATAAGATGCAATTTAAAAAACATTTAAAAGCATTTTAAAAGTGTTTCTTTAATTTGAAACCAGCATGCACGAATATTTATAGAACATTAGTGAAATTTAGTGTAGCACAAGAAAATTATTAAGATTCTTATAAATTTATTACGTTTTATTAAGCCCAACATAAAATGTAATGTTTAAAAATTCTAGAAAAGTATTTAACGAATATTCATAACTTTAAGACAATCATGCTGATGCATTTACTTAATGTCTGGAAAATTTAGTTTGTGAAACAAAAGTCATCTAGAATTGCCCTTTTTATAAAATAAATTGTATTTTTTCTGCGTATATATATATATATATATATATATATATATATATATATATATATATATATATATATATATATATATATATATATATATATATATATATATATATATATATAACAATTTATTACAATTAATACAAAATCCTTTAAAAAATAGTTTACTTAGAATTTTTCAATTTAGATTTAACATTCTTACTATAACTGTTATAATAAATGTTGATGGAATTTAGTTTAAAACGTAACTTATTAGGATTGCGATAACTATTAAATAAAATATGTTTTAATAAGTAAGAGATTTGGCATTTTAATGAAACATTTTATGCAATTTCTTTGTTTGAAACAGTGCCAACCGATGGCTGAGGGGTTAGAGGTTCTTGACATCTGATCTGTCGGTCCCGGGTTCGAATCCCCGTTCTTGCATGGATGTTACTTTCTTTCTATGTTATCTTTGTGTTTCTCTGTCCTTTCTTCTTTGATGATGTATGAATGTGACCCACCTATAAACAGGTTTGTGGTGGTATGGCGTGAGCAACGCTATTATATATATTTAACATTACAAAGTGATATTAATACTTGGTTCACACAGGTGCCCTCTGGGTAACGACAAATGAGTAGCAGTTTCTAGCCTTGTTGTGGCAAAGGGTTCGTCACAAAAGTGCCCACCGTTGGAAGAATAATTTTGAAACAGTCATATCTAAATCAATAAATATCGGTTAAATTAATGCATTTAGTTACAGCATAGATTTTCATCACCAATATAACAGAAAATTATCAATAATAATTAAAAAGAGATATTTTAATGTAATAGAATGTACTATTCTCAAAAACAATTGAAAATAATTTACAAAATACTTTTCTTTGAAAACATCTTGCATAAAAATTTGATAAATGTCAGTTAAACTTAGTTTTTTACACTAAAATTACCAGGATGACTTTTTTATCAAATGAATTACGTTTTACTGCGTAACAATTTAGGCTTTGTAAGAAAAACATATATAAAGATGTGAAAAACAGGGAATGGGTTTATTAAAAAGTGCCCGTGTAATTAAACTGTCATTTATCTAAGAAATAATTTAATTTATCGTTACAATTTAAGTGGAATTTCCTTAAGAAAACCGTATTAGTTTGTTTACATATGAAAAATCTGAAAAGAATCATAACTCTATCCATCTTAATAATCTATTTAGAGAGAGAGAGTTACTAATCATAACTCTCTTTCTAAATAGATTATTAAGATGTGAATTTTGAAAGCTTGTGACTAATTTTTAAATATTTTAAACATTTAATATAGGATTTCTTGGCAATTCGACTGTGGCAAAAATTTGTTAGTTTTATTCATATTTACTCTACGAAATAAATTATTAAGATGTGTCTGATTCTGTATTTTTAACGCAATTTTCATGGTTATATTCATTATGAAATTTTCTTAAGTTTTGCATGCTGTTTAAAAAATAGAATATTTAAATACCATATGCTGACATTATCAAAAAGTAAATATGTAGGAACGTATGGTTGTTCATACGAGAATTAGATATGAAAAACAAAAATATTATTCCCCTTGGACTGTCTTAATTATACGCTGATATTAAAATTTAAGTAATCCTTTTGCATATGTATATCTTAAAAATTAAAAAGAAAACAGATTTTGTAGGTACTCTCCAGTGGTTGTTCTCTTATATATATGTATGTATATACATATATGTATATTATGGTTATATGGTTACTTCCTTGTCTTGGTGAATTAAAAGATTATTGAATAATCAGATTTTCAACAATGGATAAGTTTATTTTTACATAAACATTTCTTAGGGTGACGACCAAACATAACACCTGTAGCACGTCTGTTCGATAGGAGAGCTCAACTCGAAAAAGCCTCGAGAGAAATTAACCTTCTCCGAAGGGTACAGCATACTGGTCATTAACCATATTTGGTAATGTAAATTTTGGAATTCCACAACAGAAGTGTAATTCTTACATTTGTTTAAAGGGGCCAAACAACAAAAAGGTACAAATTACCGGATATGAAAAATGATATATATATATATATATATATATATATATATATATATATATATATATATATATATATATATATATATATATATGTATGTACATATATATGTATATATATATGTATATATATATAATATGTGTCTGTGTTTATTAGTTTTTTCATGAATTTCAACAATAGAATTAAAACATTTGGCACTTAATTTTTACTCCTTTTTTATTACTTTATGATTAATGTTTAACTTCAAAAAACATAATTAATTAAGGCAAATTTCTTCATTAACTTTAAAACAGATAAACATATCGATTTCATATTTTTTTAGTTCTCTTGAAAAGCTTCCGATCATGCATACATCCAAGTTATTTTTCGGTGGGTATTTTTATTGTTTTTAATTATACAGACTATTTAATATATATATGATTTTTTAAAAAAAACTCTCTTCTTTGCTTACAAATCTTGGATTACAAACTTTTTCTATTAGATCATTAACCCATGGTTATAAAACCACCAAACCACTTTATGCACAGTATGTTGATATATTTTTATTAATTTCAAATTACAATGAATATATATATATATATATATATATATATATATATATATATATATATATATATATATATATATATATATATATATATATATGGCATGTGAGACTAAGATTTAATTAATTTCAGCTTGAATGTTTTATTTAAGAGTGTATGCATATCTATTATTAATGAAAGGTTATAAAATCATAAAATTAATTATACATTCTTCTTTAATTAAAACATGAAGTAAAGAAATGAAGACATTTTCGATAACAAATGCTGATGTAACTTAATAAATAACAAATAAATATATGATTTACATTAGCTTTAATCAACACCTAATAAACATGTGTTAATATTTATTTCAATTATTTTTCAGCTTGCTTGTAAATACATTCATCGCTAGTGCATAAAAATTCAGTGTAAGCGGGAGAGAAAATCCATTTGAATAATCTTTCAGAAATACAGAGTTCAATCTCCTCGTTGAATACCTAGTTTTATGTAAATAATATTTTTCGATACTGTATATTTACTCGAAGTTGGTTTTACAGTTAACAAAATGAAATTATTATTCATTAGTAGGAACAATGCATAAAATATCCATACTGTATTTACTTTGCAGTCGGTTATGGTTTCGAGGAAATATAAGTTTTGGAAAGATGTTGATTTAAAATATATTTCCTTTTATCCGCATAAAAGATTTCTTAATCATTGCGTTTCGCACATTCTTTCTTGAATATTTGTTATTCATACGAGCCTGTGTGTGAATCAGAGCGTAAAAATTATTTATTAGCTAACTTGAATATTTTGACAATTTTAGTATTTATGAAACTGGCAAAATAATATTCTGCTTGGCACATTGTAATTAAATTAGATAATGCCTTTTGGAAACGATTAATTTTAATTTGTTTCAACGTATAAAAACAAGTTTTTACTTGCCCAGAAAATAACGTGTAAATACATTTTGAAATGCCATTGATATCAATGTTAAAAATAGACAAATGTGCTTTCTTATGAAAAGAAATGGATTTTGGCTTTGAAATGAGTTTAGACAAATTATTTTGCTTAGTGCCTTCAAGGATTATGTACTATAATTTGATATTCGCTTGTAACACAGATAACCTCATTCTGGTTAGGACATAATTTAGTTTGAGCATATTACATTTATGTTTTAGTTAGAAAAAATAGTAATTTTTGGTAATTAATCTATTGCCTTTTCTTGGGCTGGTTATAAAACCCTTTGAACAAGAAGATAATAGATGAACCCGGGTTAGGCAAGATATCTGTTCTTCTTGGAGAAGAACACCCTGCTTGAATGGTATGCGGGATATCGCCCTAGTGGTGTTCTGATTACAGCTGGCAACGGGAGCAATCAGACTACTGTCGTGAGATTTCGAAATGGACACACTCATATACAATGTCATGTGACGGGACACGAAGTTTCTTCCCTGTGTCCAAAATGCAATGCGACTCAAGCTGATTTTGCCCACATTTTGGTTTGTATTGGTTTAAATAAATGCCAGCCATTTTTGAGCTCTGAGGCTGTGTTCCATTGTTTGAGGGCATTCAAGTTCATGGACCAGGTTTAATGTTGCTGTCAACCAGGAGGAATAAACCACAATAATATATACTATATTAGATACCTGATACTGCTGGATGACAGTTGATAAGTACTGTATTTCTGCTTTCTGAAGTAGTAGTAGGTGCTTGGGAGGTTCTGAAGTTTTTTTTCTTTGTGACCTGTGAATGTGATCCATTATCCACGAAAAAAACCTTTTTAGAGGATAATATGCAAAAGCCATTCAAAGGCCATAAGCAATCTTTAGCTATTAGATTGTTCTTCGTGAGATGGGAATATAATTAATTTATTTGATAAGAGTTATGTATTATTTATAGTACTTCTATCCCTCTAAAAATAACAAAAATGTTTTTCTTAATACTTACTTAATACTTGTTTTACTTTCATAAAAAAGATTTCATATATGAATTTTAAAATCCATCCAACTTTTCAAAAGATGGTTGTTTTTAACTCAAAAGTGATTAAACCTCTGTTTGTTGTTGCTTATGACACTTTGTACAAGTCAAGCTCACTAGCTGATGGCTATGTGAAATTAAAGCAAAAGAGTGCGTCTTTCGTTAAACAATACTACGAAGGTGAAAGTACATCTTTGCTCTAACACTACTCTGATAGATGGCACCACCAGAGGATCCACTTCCTCAATTTTGGCTTTGATCTGGAGGGATAAGGAAATTTTCTCCGGAACATATTATACCCACGTTAACTGCTCAAAGACCGACTGCAGGACATTCGATTCTACAGATTTAGCGATCATGTATATCGCATGAACTCAGTGTTTCTTTGGCGGTAATGGGAATGGAACCCACCCCTTATGGGTGAAAAAGCCCATGCCCTACCAATAGGCTACCATGGCCCGATAAATCCTCTAAAGTTATTGTGAATAAATACATTAATTTTTCTAAAGCATTTTTTTACACAACATTTATCACATCTCATAACATATTTTGACAATTTCCCAATAAAAGTTTTCTAAGTTATTTTTCGTTTCCTAATAAAGTTCCCTAAGGAAATTTAGTTTAAAGAAAGCGAATTTATTGAGATATATTATTTATGTTATTCAATGAGTATTTGTTAATTAATTGTAAAAATTATAGATTATTTCGATATATATATATGTATTTAGTTTTTGATAAGTTTCAATTGGACAAAAAGTAAAATATTTGTGGTTATTCTTTGTTCAGAATAAATTCAATAACACCACGAAAGACTATTTCAATCAATTTTATTTTATAAGAAAACATTTATTTAATATTTCAATAAACTTAAAGCTAATATTCCGTTTGGATATTTTTATGATTCATAAAAATGATAGTTTAACATTTAATATTTTTTAATGTAAAATGTCAAATTTTGTAGATTTAGCAATATTTGTTCAGAATAAAAAATTTACAGTTAAACACTAAACAAATTTAAAATTCAAGTGATGATGAATATAGCTCTGTACTATTTGGAGTTTATGAGGGTAAAAATAAATAATATCCTTCGTTACAAATCTACAGTCTCCATGCTAGCTGAATCATAGTTATTCGAAAAAAACGGATTATGGCATAAGGAATTTGTTATTTGTAAGAGGTAATTAATAATCTTTTGTTTTTAAAATTCCTTATTTTTTTCTAAGCATCTGTATAGTAAAAAGTATAGTACTCATGTTTTGCTTGATCCAATCTCGAAAAATAAAATTTTAATTTAGTTTTATATTGCAGTAATTTTAGATTTGTTTCAACGTTAAACAATGATGTAATAATAATAAAATAAGTATGATTTTTGATTAAGGATCCAACGTTCATTTTATTTAGGTATTTGACAACGAAATAAGTTACTATCAGAAATTATACTTAAAATTATGGCAACTATCTATTTTTCTTTTTAATTCAAAGTCAAATTAGTTGTTATAACCAATTAATTGTTACTTTTAACATACTTTATCTGTTGAAATTTATATTGAATTTAATGGTTAGTAAATTTTGAGAAATCTTGATAGATATAGTCATTCAAAATTGCTTAAAATTCCTGAGGAAAAATATCTAATTTTTTAGTGGTTATTATATTTAGGATAAATAAATATATTGATAAATAAATAAAAACGTATTTTCATTTGTTTTATATTTGAAAACTATTTTTTACTCATGAATTTCCCAAATCTATTTATCAATAAAAATCAACAGACAGACAGACAGACAACGAGAAGAAGAGGCCCTGTTCTATTCCTATTGGCTATCAGGTTGTGCCTCTACTTCAGTCTAGAATGTCGAACGCCCTGCACGGAGTGCCAGGTGCCCGCTGGGAACCGTAATCTGGGAGCTTGAGCCTTAAGAGGTTCTCCAGAACGCTCGACACATTGTTTGAGAGACGAATGCTTTACAACGGTGGGGCTTTCAAGCCTACAGTGATCTACGCAGTAGACCACTGTATCACAGTTCGGAATACAAATTTGAAATAACAGAATTAATAAGATAGGATCAAGTGAAACAGAAAAATAAATGTTAACAGGATCTAAATAAATTTAAGTAAGGATGGCTGAAATATTTACATAATTTACGAACAGAAATTGATTATAGTTAATGAAATTTAGAAGTTTATAGGAATAAAATGTAATTAGTTCTTTACATGTCTTGAAATTTAGATGAGTACAAAGTACTAGTAATTTTGGAAATTGAAAAACTGGTGATTAGTTTGTTTGTTACTCGAATTGAAAAATTTAGTTAATTTTCGAAATCTGTTGACTCTGCTTCTGAGTTATGAGGTTCTTGTTGGTGAGCAGCCAGGTCTTTACACATTTGGAGTCCTTTTTCATGAAGGAAAGTAATTATTTGTATTAATTTTTTTGTTCTGAACTTGTTCGTTGTGCAGAATTTTAGGAACTGGTAGTTGGTTTGAATAGATGATTTTTTGATATGTAGATCTTTGGTTTGAGGACTTTCTGTGATATAATGCAGTAGTGTACCAATTTGGCCACAGATGCAAGATGGAGATCTGGATTTGTTAATTCTGTGGAAGTAGCTGGGGCAGGGCACATGGTTTGTTAAGATACAATTTAAATAAGGATTGGAATATAGCACATCTGATGAAACTTTTGGTATTAGTCTTCTTGTATGGTGACCATTCGGCGAGTTGTTCCATAGAGATTGCCAGCTTTGCTCTATATAATTTGTAATTTTTGATTTCAGACTGGCTCTGGACCACTTTAAAGGTGTCAACGGAAGAGTTGGATGGGTTGCTGCTTGTTTTGCCGCTTGATCAGCTGCCTCATTCCCCGTGATTCCAGTATGTACTCTTAACCAACTTAGTTGGATGTTCATATTCTGGTTGTGAAAAAGTAAATTTTGAACGGATCTTATTATTGGGGATTTGTGTAACGGGTTATTTAAAGCCATTAGGGAAGATAAACTGTCTGTCAATAAAAATCAACAGAAATGCAAAATATTTTTTCTGGAATATCAGTAATAAGTTTGTGAAATTTGAATTCGAAAAACGAAAGTAAATATTAATAATATCATTGTAACATTTTTTCTTTCGAACCCGAGACACATACACACATAAAATATTAAATAGGTTTCAAGAGAATGCTGATTTTTAAATGAAATCTTCATTTGAAATTGTTTTCTCATTATTTAACGAAAATAGAAAATCTTTTCAATATGATCTCGCGCAAAATGATTAACAAATGTTTCATTTCTTTCATAATTAAGTCATTTGGCTGATTCTCTTTTGTGACGTATAAAAACAAATATTTGATAGAACTCAATATAATTATTTTCTTCTATTCCTAAATTAAATAACAATTCTCTTAGTTTAAAATATTTATCCTTTACCAGGAATTTTAACTTTTACAATGCCTTTTAATTCTGCTAAGTTTGTTCTTGTTCATAATCGTGTTCTTGTAATTCTGTTAAGAACTTCCAACTTCTTTAGTGTGCTGTTTTTCTATTTAAATTTTAACTCATAAGTATTTAATAATGCAACAGAAATTAATTAATAAATTATTTCTCGAGATGAAGTAATAGGCTAGTTGGGAAAAGCTTCCTTCTTGGCTCTTAATATAAATGATTTCGATCTCTCCAAAGACCATCATAAAGAGAAAGTTCTGTCATCTAAGATCTACTAATCCTACTATAGCTGCAGATTTAAGTTTCAAGAAGAAACTATCTTTCCAAATGCTGATATTGTCTAATGATGGTAATTGGAAATTATGAGATGGACTGAATTTAACTGATTCGATAGACAAAAACTCTCTGAAACTATCAAAAATAGTCATGTATAACTATATTTTGATATATTTTTCAAACAGTTTCTTGACAGTTTGATTATTATTTTACAACTCAAAGTATAAGTTATAAATACAATATTTAATTTCCTTAGTATATAGGGTTTTGAAAGACATTTTGTTAAATGTATCATCTAAAACACTCTAATATATTTCATGTTTTTAAACTAATTATGTCATTGCCAGCAACTAAAAAACAATAATAAAATAAGTTAATTACTTAAGAAATATGATGAAGGTAAAAAAAAGTATTTATTTAATAAATTATTTAAAAGCGGTTTAAAACTATAGCTAACAAATTTTAGTAGCATGATACTACTAAAATTTGTCAGTGATTTTGAAGTAAGTTTAAATAGTAAATTTAAATTATGATGCAAAAACATTTACTAGCAAAAGTATAACCCAAAATATGAAATCAGATTATTTTTAAGTAATACTTTATGTAATTTAATACCCAATAATAATGGTAATGTAGTATAATAATAATGTAGCATAATAATAATATAGATAATAGTAATAATGTAGTACACAACTACACAAGATAGAAATGTGTGGATATCATGGTGGGGTTTTATTAAAATATTGAATGTAAAAGATTTTAAGTATTTAAAAAAACAAACCCTAATATATTTTTTTAAAAATAAACTGAGTGTTTATTTTAAAGACCATTTTAAAAATACATACCAGCTTAGATACATTTAAAAAATTAAATTCTTTTTCCTAAAAAATTAAGTAGAATTCTTTAAATTACTATCAATGAAACATCGATTGTATCTCTGAGCTTCAAGTTATATAGGCTCACATTTTATTCAGCATTTCAAAATAGTATAAGTAAATGCAGTGTCCATAGCTTACAAGTATTTCACAAACGGTATTAATATTCTAGCAGCAAATATTTGATAAGAAAACAATACTTTGTTTGAAACTATCATTTTTAATAATGAAGTTATGTTTTTTAAATTACACGAAATTGCTAATATTTAATCATTTTATCATTTATTTTTTATTTAAATAAACGTTCTTCCTTAAAAGTTTGATTTTTTTTGCTTATGTTTATCGCTTTAAAGTTTATTAAAAACATATTTATGATATATTCGTCTTACAGTCTTGATAGTATCACTGAAATTTCATTTCTAAACCTGTTAAAATAATGTATTTATTGAAGATTTTATTATTAATTTATAAATATTTATATTTTTAGAATGCTTAAGATTTTTTGTTTCAAAATAATTGATTCATTTATGCTTGTTTATTTAATTAAGTAGTGATGAATGTAAAATAAAAAATTCATTTAGTTAAATTACTTTCGAGAATATATAATTTATACCACTTTTAAATCCAAGCATGCTTAAAATAGTAATAAAATCCATGCACTCCATTACCATAGAATTTTAATAGATTATTTTACAATTCATA
This sequence comes from Latrodectus hesperus, assembly GCA_037975125.1. Taxonomy (NCBI): domain Eukaryota; kingdom Metazoa; phylum Arthropoda; class Arachnida; order Araneae; family Theridiidae; genus Latrodectus; species Latrodectus hesperus. The sequence goes on from CM075862.1 coordinate 26,721,930, forward strand.
TCGAAGCATAAATAACTTAGATAACCCTTAAGAATTTTGCCCTTTGCATACTGCAATTTCAAAAGCAGAAAATCGTTTGGTAGAAGCGATTGCCATTCCCGAAGTGGAAATACTTCAGCAGATGCCGTTTTCTGAGTGCCATTTAATTAGCGAAGTCATCGGGTTGGAAAGAGCCACGTGACCAAGTAGCGAAAGTTTAGTAGTAATCTTGTCCTTCTCACCGAGCAAAAGTTGCAGGTATATATTTAGAGTCTGCGTTTGTGAAGGTGACGTTCTTCGAATTGTGTTGGCAGGGCGAAACGCCAAATTGACGTTTTGCCGCCGTTCTAGGTGTTGATTTTTCGCTATGCGTCTGTATGCTTCCATGGTTATGAACTTAAATAAAGGGGGATGAAATATATATCTATGTATATTTTATAAAAAAACTTGCATTGATAAGTCAGATCTTATACATATTTCAGGTAGATTTGTTTGATTGGGTGTTCGTATTTTTTTTTACAATGTGAGAATAAGCAACTTTAAATTTTTAATTCATACAAAAGATTTATAGTATTTTTAAAATAAAATTTCATTTCTTACGAATTAAAGTGAAACCTAATACGCTCTGCACATTTTGATTTTATCAAGATTTTATATATGCAAGAATAATTTAGAAATATAAGGTTATATAGTAGTTAATTTATCTTTGAAATAGATAACTGATCATTAGAATCATATTATAATAAAACAACTAATCTATCTTAGTGTCAAACAGTTTAGGTAGTTTCATTGAATGAATTAAATATTTAAAATTACTTTTAATCTATTAAAAGTATATATATATATATATATATATATATATATATATATATATATATATATATATATATATATATCTGTAGTTGGATTTTAATTGATGTGATGTCCATAGTTCACGAGAAAAATACGAAAAACAAAGTATGACGTCACTTCTGGTGCAAGAAAAAACACTTTATTGAACACATCAACACCAGTATACGCATAATTTAAAGTAGATGTTCTAAGTGTCCACCGTGCATGTCGAGAAAGGCTTGAGCACGCCGTAGAATGGCTGTCATCACAAGTTGTCCACCGAATCATATCGCGGGATCCACCGAAATGAAAACACCATACAGACGAGCAACTAAGTCCATTGGTGTTGTCACTCCGTGCGCATCCATGGCACATGCACGAAGCTATATGCGCGGCGAACGTTTTAATCATTACCGTCTGAAAAGATATGCAAATACTGTTGTTGATATGTACAATAAAGTGTTTTTTCAGCGGAAGTGATGTCATATTTTTTTTCGTATTTCGTATTTTTCTCATAAACTACGGATCGTATATGAACGCTTCTTTGGGCAGTTTTTATGTACTCCCTATCTAGCTGCGCAGAGCTTATGTGGTCGTTTTGGGACACCCTTTATATATATATATATATATATATATATATATATATATATATATATATATATATATATATATATATATATATATATATATATATATATATATATATATATATATATATATATATATATATATATACTGGAACTTTGTTTGATGGGAGAAAGCAAACGTGTGTGTAGTTTCTCTCATTAATTATCATGTTTGCTAAACAGTTGAGATAAGGAAAAGTATGTACGGCATAGGATATTCCCCATCCACTTTATTCTTATATAATTTTTTTTTAAAAAAAAGAAAAATATTTACTATTAATTTTAATTTCTTTTGAAAAATTATTGTTTTTGCTCATTTCAGGAAATATATTGACGCTTTTCCTAATGTATCCCTAACTGTGAATATTTTGAAATATGAACAAAAGCAGTCCCAACTTGGAGAAAGTGTTCAATAACCTCGTAACTAAGAAAAATTTTCAAACGTTTTACACTTCATTCAATTAATTTAGAAAACTCATTTTATACTGCAAAAGCGATTTGAACAAAGTATGTTAATATTAAGTGCTGAAACATGGTTAATAGCATTCTTTTTCTAAATCTTTTCTTAACTCGAAAGCTAAGAGAATGTATTCCTCTGGAAAGTACTCATAGCAAAACTTAATGTGCTTGGCCGCCAATATATTCTAAAAGCATAAATTATTAATAATCATTGTTATAGTGTGTTCTTTAGGATAAAGTGCAATGATAATTGAGATATATAAAATTTTTATTGAAAGGAGGTTATTAACATCTTTAAAGATCAGAAAAGGAATATAAAATATGAAATGCAACATAGTATGAAATTCTCACTCATAATTTATCTCAACCTAGATCTTAATCTATTAGCTTGAATCTTAATTTATTTGATTGGTTTGATTGGATTCTTCTCATGATTGGTTCTTGTGTGATTGACACGAAAAAGAATCATTGTATGGTGCACTGAAATGAAAAGTTAATAATTTATTATACTAATTTGTAATTAAATTGGTGATAAAACATGCAAAATTCGTTATTGGCGATTTATTTGGAGTGATGTTGTTAAAACTCTATTTGTGATAAGTCCCACACATATAGATCAGATAACAAAAAGTTTGATAATCTTTTTATTGAAAGCCGTCAATTGAGAAATCTGAAACATAATATCGATTTCTCATTATTTAACAAAGGTTTTGATCACACCTATAATATTTTATTCTAAAGAACACGGTATACTTCTATTTCACTGCGAAACTTAACATTTAATGAATGTATCAACAGTTACTGTGTAATATAATTTGTCGCAAAGTTCATGAACTTCTTGGTTTAGAAATAATTTTCTGTATTATTTCTATATGTTTTCAAAATAATTTATGAGTGGTTCGTTATTGTGAAAATGTTATTTTGTTTGGCTTCTGCTGCTTTCTTATACCTATCAAGGTATGATATAGTTGATATAATATTTAGCATTCAATTCTAAAATTAAAATTGAATTATTAATAAATATTTGACCCAGTGCAGTGGATAGCTCCATTGGCAAAGGCTGTTGAACAGTTACATTTTTTAACATCTACAGATTATTATTCCCTTATGAAAATATATTTCATACGTAGTTGGTTGTATTCACATATTCCAAGGTGGAAAATCTGGAAGATTTCGTACCAAATACTCCTACAAATGTATGCAAAAATGCAATAATTATCTCCTTTTGCTGCACTGCGGCCTGAATTAAACCTAAAAGATTTTTCTCTAAAATACACATTAATGCTAATAAATATGCTCCTAATACTAAGCTACACCCATGTCCATATATTAAGGATAATTCTGATGCACCCAGAAAATGAACTCTAAAATGAAAATTTCACATGTATAACTATCACACTTATCTTGAAGAATAATAAGCAAATTACATGAAACCACCATATGGCATCGATAGTACGTCACAATGACGAGAGTGTAAGAGTAGGGTATCTCAGGAATGGTTGCAAAGAAGTAAAATTGTTTACAAGGGGTTTAAAAAACTTTCAGTGCAATAACCGCATAGTTATAGCACAAAGGAAGCATTTGGATTCTGTTTTACGTGGTAGAATTATCAGGCGTCTGAAATGTGGACGTACCCAGCAGAAAGTATCCGAGGAATTTGTAATCACCTAGGGTGTCATTTTCAGGCTATGACAACGGTTCCATGATGATGGTAATGTGAGAAGACGATACAGTACAGGTCACCCCCCGAGTTACAACACACCGAAAGAGGACTGGTATTTGGCAGTTAATGCCAAAAAAAAAAAAAAGATGGAGCACAGCACCAGACCTGTCTCGTCAGCTGTCTTCAGCTATTGGTACAACAGTTTAAAGACAGACCGTGTACAAACGCTTAAGGTACATTGGTGTATATGCTCGTAGGCCTGTCAGATGTGTTCCACTTACCGCAACTCCATGTCACCTGCGGTTAGCATGGAGTCGAGAGAATGCATTGTGGACACCGCAACAGTGGTCTTGTGTGATGACGAGTCCAGGTTTAGCTTTCAGTCTGATTCTCACCGGATTTTCATATGGAGATGGCCAGGTATCCGTTACCACCAAAAGAACACCAATGAACGGCAACGTTACGCTGGTTTAGGATTGCTCGTTTGGGGAGCAATTATTCTGGGTTACAGAACTAACTTGCATGTTCAGAATGTAACCATGACATGCCACATCTATCGGGATATTATTCTGGAATGGGTGCAGGATTTCTGCTTATGGATAACAATACCCGTCCTCACCATACAAACATTGTAGACGAATTTCTTCAATAGGAGGATATCACCCGTATGGACTGGCCAGCATACTCACCGGACATGGATCCAATAGAGCATGTTTGTGACATGCTTGACCAACGAATTACAGCTCATCAACCACCTCCCACATGTATACCGGAACTTCGGAGAGCATTGCTTGATGAGTGGTGTAATATTCCCCAAGATCAGATCGATAATTTGATACTCAGCATACCTAGGCGTAATACGGCCTGTATTACATCGTTTGGGGGGTATACTATGTATTAACCATCATACCAACCATGTTATATTGGTTTTTGTAAATAGGTTATTTTTTGAAATTTGCTCCAGGGAGTAAGAATTGCAATTCTCATTAATGATGTCAAACATATAGCATCCTTTTTGCTCTTTACCATAATAGACTTAACAGATAAGTCACATTTGTTTTGCTCCTGTCTCTTTCTTTGCCTGAATTCGTATTAATCTTAATTTTTGGTCACGAGTGTATGTTAAACTCGTTACTCAAATATTTGGACCGTGCAGCTAATAGTCAATCAGTGAAACTCTCTTGTAAGGACATCATACATCTAGTAAACATTATTTTCTATGAAGTTTGTAAAGATGAAGTAGTTAGCTCTCTATTAAAACTTCATTTTAGTTAGTGTATTCAAATATTGATTTAGATGTTGATTTTAGTTATTCTAAATCCATTTTTAAGGGAAGTTTATCTCACGAACAACGATTGCATTTTTGCTCGTAAGATAAATCACTTAATGGAATTTATCACACGAGCAAATGTGACAGTAAAGCAATATGTAAATCCAAACCAAACATCTGAAAAAGCTTTTCAGATACAATACATCGTATTATTGTTTTGCAAAAGAGAAGATTTGAAAATATCCCAAGCACGAACTCTGGAGATCTATGTGCTGAAAGAAAAATGCGTAACAACATCAATTCTTATTGAAAGAAGATAGAAATTAAATCTTTCTTCCTTGCCGAAAACACGGAAATGCAAATCTCGATTCTTAACTGGTTTTTCGACTTAGCTTCCCGTGAAATGTACTATTTTAAATAAATAGAATTGAACCCTTAGAATTCTCACTTGTTTATATAAATGTACGTTTTCACATTTTCATTGTTGAATACACAATCTATTAGAACATTCTGAGACTTTTCATATATTCTCTAATTCACTATTGTGAAAGTTTTAAATGATGGTTAGAGTTTAGAAATGCAAAAACAATTATCTTTAAATTAGATTTAGTAAGTTAATTAATAAGTTGTGCATGGTATATGTAATGTTTGTAAGTAGCTTTAAGCAAAGAATTGTATTTAACTAAACATGTTTTAATATTTTACAAAATTTTATCTTTAAAAGTCTTAAAAATAAAAAATCAGCACCCATTTAGTAAATTAATTAACGAATTAAAAGCAAATGTTTCATAACGTTTCTTTTACAAAACAGCAGTCTTTAAAAACTGTGTTTAAATATACTAAATTACATGTTGAACATTTAAGATACGAATTACAATTTAATTATATTTAGAAGGAAAAGTTAATTAATTCTGCATTTTTGAGGAGAAATATAAGATCTTTCATTCTTAAATTTGTAAAACTCCTATTTAGTTGTAGTAAATTAAGTTATTAATAAGAAATAAACTATGTAACTTTGTATATAAAAGGAAATGTATTTCTAAAGAATTACTGGAAGAAAACAATAAAGATTTAATTTAAAGTCTTTGGAATTTTATGTTTATAATATCAAAACTGTATTTAATTTAATGACAAAATTTTCTTTTAAGTATTTCTTTTGATATTTATGCTAAATAAATTATTTAATCACAAAATTACCTTAAAATTATCTTAAATAACGGATAAGGTAAACAAAGAATTTCTGTTATTATTTTAGCAATTATTTTTAATTAAAAATTATGTCTTTTCTTCTTAGAAATTCTAAGGAATTAAAAATCTCATAAGCGGATTTGCCTCTTTCACTTAATATTTTTTTCATTTCAATGGTTTTCAAGGAAACCAAACATTCACAGACGCAAGGGTGTATTTTAATCTGTAAAAGCACATTATGGTAATGATTTTTGGATGAAAATCAACTCTTAATTATATCATGTTTATTTATTTATATATAATATTTTAACGAACATATTTTGGCAACAATGTTTTTACGTGCACTGTAATTGCTTAATGCTTTTCGTCTTTGTTTCGTGTTTCTACGTTTTGAATGGCACAGCTTGTCCTTATTTGGACTTGCACCATAAAATCCAACTGACCAACTAATAATTAAAATACTCCACAATACTCGTCAAGGTAGTGAAAGTTTTTTTGTATTTACGCATTATCATAATTAAACATATTTTGTTAGTAAACAGCCAATAAATTGTTCCTCAAACCCAGTTTTCTAATAAAACGCGCAGTTTTTGTTTTCGTGTTTCAAAAATAAATAATATTAGTAACATTGTCTTGAAACAGTGAAAAGTTTTTCCGAAACAATTTAATTTAGATTTATCTTGAATTATGAAATCCGTGTAGTATTATCCTTAAGGATAGTTGTTTTTGTTTTCTAAGTTATTAATATTTGTGAAACTTAGCTATAGGACATTTGAAACTATTCATATACTTTTTAATACCTATTAATATTTATATCCTACATTGGGAAACGATAAGTGATCTGATTGGTTCTGGGCTTGAATACAAAAGAGAATTGATTGCAGGATTAATGTTTATTGTGGTTCTGATAATTCGCATTAAATCAGAGGTTACTTTGAGTTAGTGCTCTGGTGTAAGAAATGATTGCTTTGAACTATCAATTAACCAATCATATCTTATTACTTTTGTCTAGTCTTATTGATACGATACAAACCCAAATTTTAACGAATGTAAACTGTAATACATTTTTACATTCTAGCAAAATATCAGTATTGAAAAACATTTGAAGTCATTATTTAGATGTCATTGTTTGTTATACATAATATATCTATTTACATCTGTTCTGGAAACTTAACTGGTAGCGCTGATTGGTTAGCACTCTGATTGATTGGTTTGAAGTGTTGTTTAGAATCCATTTTGAACCTAGGCTATTATATGGTCGAGATAACCTTCGTAAATAAAAAAAATAATTGTCTAAAACTATAGATCAACCAATCATATCCTGAATAAATTTCTAGTCTTGTGGCTGATATTACCCAAATTTAAATTATATTAACAATAGAAGTTCTAACAAAACATATGATTTAATTTAATTTACACAGATGAATTGTAGAATTTCATGTACACAAATATCAGACCTTATGTGATTAAATTATAGATGATTAAATACAATTTAAATAGAAGTAATGTATTTACGAATAAATGAAGTATTTCTCTGTATATTTAAATTTGGATTTGTAGAATAAAATTAAATAGCAAGAGTAAATAATATTACCATTAATAAATTAATGTTAAGTATCATAAATTATTAACAATATTTGCTTCAATGATTATTATATGCAAATTAAACATTAAATTAACTAATATTATTCTTAAATTTTAATATTTATCCTTACAATTATTGAATCACATAATTGTTTCATCAAATATTTATAAAAAAATTGATAAAATAATTGCTATTACATTAAATTACATAATAATGTTCTTTTATAATAATCATTATTTTGAAGTTAACTTATTCATTTTATTATATACGCTCGTCATATAAGATACTCATTTTCTTGCAACGAAATATAATTAAAATTATATTATATAGGAAAGCTTTACTAGATCTTTTTTGTGTTTTAAATTTATACTATTAAAATTTCTAAATGTAAATACTTAGCAAAAAATTCTGAATAATTTTGATTAACTGAAACAAGTTATTTTACGTAAAATGCTGAATAATTATCGATTTCAAACACCATAGAATTCATAAAAGAGAAAAGTAATTAAAAAAACATCTAATTAGTTTTTGTTAAAAATTTATTGAAATAATTTTGTGATAAGAAATAATACTTCTTGTACACTATATTATTATCAAGTTATATCACTTTTGTATCAAGCTACAAGTTCTAGTATATATATTATCAAGTTACCAGTTCTTGTATTTATACAATGTCAATATTATGCTTTAAAATTATGAAAAGTTAATGTTAACATTCATTTTGTTAATCTAATCATAAAATCCATGAGCTTTTCACGTCACTCTAATTATAGTGACGTGAAAAGTTTTTATCCCCAAAAGTTTTTACATCAAATAAAAATTTATTTTACGCTCGCTTTAGAGGGATGCAGAAATTGACGTAATAGATATTTCTTTTTATCTAGCTATATTACTTAATGATATTCATTATCATTTTAGATGGTGAAGCTGACACATATATCGTTTTTAAACCCATTTGTCAAAACAAATATGGATATTTTGATAATTATTACTTATTTTATCTATAGGGTCCGCTATTTACTAAGCTATTCAGTTGCTCTGACGAACAATAATTTGAATGTATCATAAGCAATTAATTTTTAATTTTTTCAAGCAGATTAATTGCAGCAAAATACTTAAGTTTCATGTAAGTTATTCTAACATGTGCTGCTCCTTTGCACGATCATAATTTTAAACAAAATTAAATAGTTTAGTACTAAATAATAATAAGTATTAGTAAAGCAATTGCTTATAAAGAAAACATAAAGAGATTACTCTTGTTTCGGGAACTTCACTTAGTCTTTTGTAAAATTATTTAGATGTATGATATCTTTAGACATTTCGAATAAAAAAGTTGCTTATCTCAACTGTTTAGAAATTATCATACACATAAATATGCCTTAATAAAACTATCTAAGTTTAACTGCTTTACGCGTATGTAACAGTTCAAAGTTACTTTACTTGTGAAAATTATTTATAATACATAATGATTAGAGCAATATGTAGTTTTGAATATCGTCAAATTGAAATGTAAAGAAATCATATATTATTTAATATTATTTGTAATTATTCTTAATATAATATTCAGTGGTTTTATTAATAATTATAAAGTTACTAATTAAAAATCATTAATGACAGTTTATCGTATTAGTAATTGCGAAATATTGAAATAGGATTTGAATTAACTAATTAATTACACATGAAATTTTTAAGTATTTCTCAGTAATCAATAAATGAGATTTAGAATTTCGAATTTTATAACACATTTAAGCGAAATATTTTAAAACATATAAATGTTTTAGTTTTTATTTTAATTATAATTTAACTGTTCTTATATGTTTATTTTATGCGTAAATCATAAATGAAATGCAAAATCAAGTCCTGAAAAAAACTGAAAAAAAACAACTATAAACAATAATCCAATTCAAAAGCAATTAATTAATTCGTTTTCTGTCATAAGTACACAGTTTAAATTCCAACGATTATATGATTATTATATTATATGATTATATATATATATATATATATATATATATATATATATATATATATATATATATATATATATATATATATATAATATCTCTAAAAAATGGAAATATCAACTAAACACGTTTATTTATAAAATTTTAAAATGGTGAATAAACGAACACTGGTTTTTGAAATGTGAAGACATATTTGTATTTCAAAAGTTATTTTAAAGAATAGAATTTTAACTTTATATCATTAATTCTTAACTTCTCTTAATTATTTAAAGAAAATCTCCAAGGGATACTTCAAATATAACTCTTATTCTATGAAATAAGTTTAGTTTTTATTATGTTCGATATATCACCTTATTTATATGAATATATCATTAAATATTTTAACTATTTATGAAGCTCATTCGTCATTGCTGAATTCTTCCCACATGTGCGGCAATATCAATCAATTATTAATCAATATATACAGTCCTTTAAAGCTTGAGTTATTAATTTAGGGTATTTATCATTAATCTCCTCAGTTAGGAAATATACCTCATAAATCTCGTCAGTCTTACGAAAAATTTTAATATCGTCAAAAAAGTTGATGTTGATAAAAATTGAAGAGCCGCAGATTTCAGTAATTGCGAGGTATGATTAATGATCTATTTCATGAACATTTGCATATTAAAAATATAGAGTATTTAATTGGGCATAAATTTGTAAATATAAATTATTGATGGTTAAACAAAAATAACGTAAAAATTATGTTATGTAATAAATTGCAGATTAAAAGATAGAAATGAAGAAAAAATTAATCACTGAGTGAATAAAAATTTTAAAACCTAACTAAAAAGTTTAAGATTGCAGTTAAGTAAAAGTTATAAATCATTATGTATTTCTCTAAAACTTCAGTTAATAATTTAGAGCATTCATTATGAATCATACGAAATAGACCTTTCAAATCAAGAGAGCATTTTGAAAAAATTTAATATCTTCTAAAAAATTGATGCTGGTAAAAACTGGACTTTGATAGCTGCCAGATATGATTGACGATCCATTTCATTCGCATTTGCTTAGAATTTGTGAATTTATCACCGTGTAATTTCAATATCACCAAATTCTTCACCACTTTTCAATAAATTTCTCACTTCTGAATGATAAGTCAATGTCATTTCTTTCACAGAAGTGTTATTGGTCAACTTTTAAAAAAAGTTGAGATATGTTTTTTACGCACTATTTTTTTGACACTTAAATATACAACACGAGGCAAACTTATAAGTGGTCATTAAGTGTGATGAATGACTAGAGAGTGGAGTGCAGTAGATATTTACTTCAAGAATTTGATGTCAAGCCAAAGAAAGATACAATCTGGTGCTTTTAGCAGCAGTTCAACGTATAATTTGTGTCAACCTGCCGACTCTGAGATGGGACAGATGGATTGCAAAATAGATGTTTGGAGCCTAGTTTCACCTTCCAGGAAATGGAATATCCTCAGTTTACTATCTTAGTTTAGACAAATGGAACTGAGCTGGAAATTACTGAATCCTTTACGTGAAGGTGATAATAAATTAATCATCAAGGAAGAGCGTGGTAAGTACAATAAGGTTAATATTTTTTTAAAAACTTTTAAATTTTTGTTATAAAATAATTATCGTAAAACCGTAAATACAGAAACAAAACTTTAAATATTGCACTAAAAATACTCAATGTTTAATATCTTAAATCTGTTATAAAGCTTTTTTCTTTGTTCACTATTTATTGCTATCTGAAATATTCTTTCATAAACAGTGAGGAATTCTCGTATCGCAGGAATGGTTATCCTGAAAACTCACAAGCACTTACTCGAATAAATGTCATCACAACAAAAGCAACACAAAACCAAGCTGATCAAATACAAATCTTTTTAATCAAAGCTGCAAAGTCTATGACTGATAAACATAGATATCCATACATTTTTTGGGATGCTTTAACTTCAAGAAGTTAAAATTAGATACTTATGATCGATTATTGGTCATAATAAATTTTCTTTTCGCTTCGATGTCTGGTTTTACACTTATAGACTAAAAAAATTATAGACTTAAGCTCAATCATTATTTCATAAATTTAATTATTACAATCAATAAGTAATATAGTAGAATATCATTTATACCATGGACTTTTCTGATTCTTCTATTTTTGATTTCGCATAATCTCAAACTATAATAGCGATAAAGATTTAAAAGAATTAACAGCATAAAGTTTACATGATCTTTGCAATAAAAATTTTAAAATGTAAAACGTTATGTATATTTTACTATTGGGTTCAGTTATGGTTTGTATACACAAATCGTAACTGAACACAATAATAAAAATAATAAAGCAGACATATTATTTCAAATCATTCTCATTTTTGTTTTCGTACATTTTGAAGGCAAATTTATTATTTCCCTGTCTTTGATATATATTTTTGTAAAATTTGAATATTCTTTTTATTTTCATTTTGAAAATTAGTTCTATCGTTTTAAATCAGTAAACTAAATCCATATTATAATCTATTAAAAGATAAATAACTATTCTAAAATAGAATACTCTTAAGTGAATTCAGGTGTGATTGCATTTATCTCAAATAAAATCAAATGATTCATTTGGTTTTATTACTATATTTCACGTGCTGTTATGACGAGAAAAGTACATAATCATGATTGCTAATGATAAAGTATGAATTCAATGATAAATTAGAGCAAAACACAATATAAAGAACATACTAAACTTTGGAGAAAAATTATAAGAAAGGTTTTTATTATTACCAAATTTTCATTAAAATCAGTATCATCTATAAGACGAAACAAACATTTTTTAAAGAAGTAACCGTTTGATATCAAAGCAAACATTAAAAGTGTAAATTCCAAAATTTTGCTCTCAATAATTGTTTCACACAAATATCAGCATTCCCAAAAGGAAATCAATATAAATAAATAATATATATATATATATATATATATATATATATATATATATATATATATATATATATATATATATATATATACATATATATATATATATATATATATATATATATATATATATATATATATATATATATATATATATATATATATATATATATATATATATATATATATGTTTTATAATATTCACAGTGATAAGCACAAACCAAAAAAAATGGTAACTTATCATAACTTAAATAAATACAAATTGTATAAAATAATTTTTAGAATTTGCAACAAATGAACTTTTAATGTAACAACAAATGAACTTTTATTATATTAAAATTTAATTCACTATAGACTATTTATAAATTATTTTATTTAAGGAGCAGTTAATTTTTTTAACACGCTCTCATCTTTTTTATATTATTTTGACAAACATAGGTTATCTAATAAGCTAAAACTTAAGAAAGTTCTTTTCCTTAGCCTTTTAACATCGACAGCTATATTTATAAAAATGTGTTGGTGGTATAGAAAAATTATCACGAGAGCAATTAAGTGTGATATATTAATGTGATCACTATTATCATGAACTAAAAAAAAAAAGATTTTATGTTGATTTGGAAATCTGAATGAAGTACAAGAAAAAATCATGATATGTTGAAGTCTGAGATGTTTCATCGGTTTGTGAAACATCTCAGACTTCAACATATCATGATTTAAATTTTCGACCGCGCTGTTTGATTATTTGGTTACTTTATCTCACAACGCTCAGTTTTTGCATGCTAGTATAATTTGACCAGAATATACAGTTTTGAAGTGAATTCTAATCCTCTAAAAATATGTAACTTGGGGTAGGAATCGAATCCACGAATTATTGAATCGAAAATCAAATAACTAACCATTTATCTGAACTCAGCACAATACTCTTCGGAATGAAGGTCTAAAGTTGTTGTATAGCCACTGTTAAGCAATAGGAGCTTTTATGTTGTATATATATTTTCTGAATATCTGTTAATCGGGATGAATACTTGGGAGTTTTCAATGTTTTCTCCCTTGCGATACGTAAATATTCAAAGCCAATTCTCTAAGAAAACAGAGATGATTCAAAATGCATTACAACAGCCGTCAGTTGTAAGAATAAAATTGTTTTCAAAATATCTTCGACACATTATAGAAAGCATTTCATTACATTGAAACTATATTTATAATAGTAGATAACAAGAAACTGTAACAACGTATCTCGGGTTGTTATTTGTTATTTCATAGATTTATTATTATATAATTTAAGAAACATTTTAAATGCTCTTACGTTTAAACATATCAGAGAAACTTACCCTTAAAAATGTGAGCGGAGAAACAGATTGCTCAGCCGAACGAATCGCATTTTTGCAAATCAGACCCAGTTGCTCTACCACCAATCTTCCATTTACTTAAAACTTCTTTTCGATGATATCTTCTAATTTTATCTACAATTTTACCAATACTATTTTTAATACGATTTCAAAAATTCAAGATACTTTCGAGTACCAAATTGATGACTTCAGATATCTTTATAACTGAATAAATTCATGATCTCCCCCTCTGTTATTTTCTTTCATTATTATTATCTCCAATTATTTGTTATTATCTTATTCACTGTTGCTAGATAGCGCAAAACGTAATAGCATAGAATTAGTGCTCCGATTTTATACACTGACATTATATTCATAGAAATTTCAATGTTTTTTGTAGCACGTTTCTATCTGTTGTACATGAAAATGCATAAAAAGAATATGTAGAGAACGTTTTTGACTACAGATAGAAACAAGATGATAAGCTGCTTTCTTTTGAAACGGAGTTCCATTACCGGCAGAAAGTCCGACTTCTTCTAAAGTTTTTACATCCAAGCCCCTTACCCGGGATTCGAACTCGAGCCCACTCGGTGAGAACATTTCATCGTTTAAAATTTAGATTTGGAAATAATTTTAACAAACACACTTTGTTTTTAATTGAACAGTTGCGTACAATCCATTTTTAATTCCTCATTTTGAATGATGAACATGCATTATTTTACGCATATCCGTATTTATTCTTATTTGTATTCTAGTTTCAGAATTTCTGTTTTTTGAATAGTTTCCTTCAGAGAATTCAAAATAAATATGAATATTAAATTGAAAAATAATTTTATAAAACATTTATAGAATATTTAATTTAAGCTTATATTGTACTATATACTACTTACTTTCTGGAAGAACATACTTAAACATATTGCGTCTTATTCAAGTGTCGAAAGCTTGAACAGTCAAAATATTTTTAAACACGCATTCTTACTAACTCAAATAAATCCAAGCTCCATTCTTCGAGAATAGGCAGATGGAAAATAATGACACATTCTTTTCTGAAAAGCCTATTTCTTATCACTTGACCTAGCTGACCCTACAATGGGCTTTCATGATTAAAGAATAACTTTCCTGAAAATTTCGAATCGAATAAGTTGCTTGAGGAATTATTAATTTTCCGTTAATTTGCAAAAAAGTTCCTTATTTTCTGAGGATTTCTTTCTTTTATTTTTATATTTCTTACAAAGAAACCGATTTAAGTTCAAATCGTGTTTTAAAGTGGTATATATATATATATATATATATATATATATATATATATATATATATATATATATATATATATATATATATATATATATATATATATATATACAGGGTGATTATAAAAAAATTTGCCAACATCTGCACTTCTAGCGTCCATTCTATTTAACCGATCAAGATGATACTTCAAATATAGTTCTTTTGAGATATGCGCTCGAGATTCTGTGAATGGCAACACAGTGGCCCTCGCGGTTACAGTTATAGTCACAGAAACTCGAAATTTTCGAATGGCAACGCCTACTTTTTACCATCGCAAAATGTTCAGCACATGCGAAATCCCTAAATAGCGTTGAAACGGTACCGATATGTCCGAAAACCGACGTGTTATACACATACAAACAGTTCTTCAAGGCGCACGGAGGAATAATGCATACGACAGAGACAAGACACTGCTCAATGATGAGAACACATAGAGAAAAAAATTCTTTATTAATTTCAAACATTTTCCACATGAGTGCCATCACAGGCAATTACGCATTGCATGCGGGAGACGGAGGACAATGTCGCTGCACGCAACATGGCACGAGGGATGTTTCCAATCTCACGCCGTATAGAATCCTTTAAGTCCGACAATGTTTGAGGATTGCACAGATAAACTCTGGATTTGAGATAGCCCCAAAACCAGAAATCCATCGGCGTCAGATCTGGGGATCGCGCAGGCCACGGAAAAGGATAATAGCGTGAGATGATGCGATCACCAAAATGCTGATCCAGGAGCCTTTTAACTGACCTCGCTATATGTGGAGGTGCGCCATCTTGCATCCAAACAATGTCATTGAGTGCATTCAGCCGACGCAACTCCGGTAAGACATAATTTTTCAGCATGGCTGCATACCGAGGGCCCGTTACAGAACATGTTGCAGGGCCAGTCGGGGTCGTTTCCTCAAAGAAGAACGGGCCCAGAACAAATGTAGCTGTAATGCCGCACCACGCAGTTAATTTGGCGTCAAATAATGGTACTGGCGCCACAGCATGAGGATTCGTCTCTCCCCAGTGCACACAATCTTTGTGTTAATGCTGCCATTTAAGGTGAAATGCGCCTCGTCCGTCCATAGTATGCGAATTGGCCAGTCGTTATCCGCATCATATCGTAACAAAAATGCATTTGCGAAGTCCAGACGTTGTTGTGGGTCACCCGGCTCCAACATCTGGACGCGCTGGAACCGATAGGGAAACATGTGAAGTACCGAGCGCAAGAGCTTGCGGACCGTTGAGTTCGGAATATCCAACACGCGCGCTATGCCTCTTGCGGTTTCTGTGTGTCCTACAGTCACTGTATGGTGCACTTCCATGACAACGTCCTCAGAAACAGTTGGCCGTCCGGAGCGCTGTTTGTCGCAGGTGCAGCCTGTATCTTCGAATTTCCGCACTAAATCACGCAGAGCTTGCAGAGTACATGGGCCGCGTCGTTGTCGATGATTGCGGCGATATACACGCAAGGCTTCCGCAGCGTTCATCCCATTTTGGTAATAGAGTTTGATCAATTCACCGCGAACTTTCCTAGGAAGACTCATATCGTCGGCATGTGCGAGTTCCCGAATGACGACTTCGCATACCCGCTTGGTATTTTATAGGTTTCCTACGCTGAATATCTGGCAACCGGCGTTCTGTGATTGGTTTCTTGACTCTGTCACATGCAAATTTATTGCGTGCGCCCAGATCGTGTTTTATTGGCCGGTTTTCAGAACTCTTTTTTGTGTTTGCAGAACACGTCCGTTTTTAGACATATCGGTACCGTTTCAACGCTATTTAGGGTTTTCGCATGTGCTGAACATTTTGCGATGGTAAAAAGTAGACGTTGCCATTCGAAAATTTCGAGTTTCTGTCACTATAACTGTAACTGCGAGGCCACTGTGTTGCCATTCACAGAATATCGAGCGCATATCTCAAAAGAACTATATTTGAAATATCATCTTGATCGGTTAAATAGAATGGACGCTAGAAGTGCAGATGTTGGCAAAGTTTTTTTATAATCACCCTGTATATATATATATATATATATATATATATATATATATATATATATATATATATATATATATATGTATACCACTTTCTATATATATATATAAATATGTATATATATATATCCTAGATTGAATTGAAAACGACTGCAGATAATGGAATAAATTTAGATCAAGATTATATCAAGTTATAGTCTCTGGATAACAGGAATTTTAATTACAGTGTTATTAATCAATTCGCCACCCAACTTGTCTAGTAATCAGCGTGCCTGACTGCGGATAGGGAGGTCC
This sequence comes from Latrodectus hesperus, assembly GCA_037975125.1. Classification (NCBI taxonomy): domain Eukaryota; kingdom Metazoa; phylum Arthropoda; class Arachnida; order Araneae; family Theridiidae; genus Latrodectus; species Latrodectus hesperus. The sequence continues at coordinate 26,739,304 of CM075862.1, forward strand.
TGTGTTCGAATCCAGGTTCGTGGGCATGGATGTACTTTCTCTCTCTATCTATAGTGCCTTTGTCCTTTCCTTGTATGAATGGGTTGCGAATGGTTGCCTACCCTATAAACGAGAACCTATGGCATGTGTGTACTGAGGATCTCGGACTTCACAACAAAATATGGTTCAATTGGGAAAGTAGAGCAGCGCACCCCATAATGCCTGCATAGCTGGCACACGACAACAACAAGAGTAATCAATTTAAAGAATAATCAATGCCAACTTGTATATTCCATTTAAAATTGCAAATTCTGCAATGCAAAGAATAACGTAACTATGCTCGTCTTAAGAATGGAGGCGCGACGTTTTCCCAGTTTTATATGAAATTGTAATATATCCGTTACCAGGAGGTTGAGAAAAAATATCCATGCCATTATATTCTTTCTTCGTTCTAATTTGCTGCATATTTTTTAAAACATAATGATTACTAATTTTTTGTTTTTTGAGAATACATTTATTTTTTCATTAAAACAAACATGTTTTCGTTTTTTTCCATATGCTGCCGTTCAGAAATGAAGTGGAACGAGGGTTAAAGGTGACTCAAATTTAATATTTAGCAATTTCTTAAATGAAGAAACTCTCAAGCGTCCCATAGCTCATTCGATTTGTTTTAACTGATGCAAACATGAGGCTTCATTTTATGATAGAAAACAATAATTTTTCTTCAAAATCTAAACAGACATTTCCCGATGGAAGCCAAGGTCTGCTATTTAATGACATTTTGGAAAAAAACGCATTGTCAAGCCTTTGATTCAGAACTATCTAGCTTTAAGAACTCTAAATTCCAGTATTGTAATATATATATATTACAATACTGGAATTTAAAGTATGATATATATATATATATATATATATATATATATATATATATATATATATATAATTGATATTGGGAATAATTTGAATTTCTTAAGCAATTGACTCGAATTATTTTTTCTCATTATTAAGTTAATATTTTAATTAGAAGTTGGCATGTCTTCCTCTAAATCGGATTTATAATATGGTTATTTGTTTGCTCTATTTAAAGTCATTAAAAAGTTTCTTGCAAAAAGTGTTTGCGAAGACAGCCTTTTTTGCTTTATGCGTATTTTATTTATAATTATATATAATGTATGGCAATGCGAGTATTATTTTCATTATAAGTATGATCAACTTTTGCATTTATATTTTTCTATATTAAATGTTCTTGATCCATAATATTTCTGTAAGTAGCAACCGGAAAGTTTTATTCGAATTTTCTTTTCTAAGCTTCTGATTTTTTTTCAGAAAGTGATCTTCTAGGAAGAGATTTAATTTATTACATATATTTTACGATTCAATTTGTATTTTAAAGTGGAGCTAAGAGAAAAATATCTTTACATGAAATTTGAGAAGCAAAAATCTATGCTATTGAAAATGTTTCGAATTTTATTTTAATCGCATTATAAGATGCAGTCATATAGTTTAATCATTTTTTCAAGAAATATTACAGTTTTTATAACTGAATGCTGCATTTCCTTGAATTTCTTAAAATTTCTTGAAATTTCAATCATCCGGATACAAATTTTTCATCCTACAAGGAAAAATCTTTCCTTAAAGATTAACTTTTCTCATAAAAATAGTTTCGCATGAAAGAAATTTTGCGAAATTCTAAAATTTCTTACTATACAAAGATTTTTTTAACTTTCAGACTCCGATTTACATACAGAGCTCATAGGAAATTGGGAGCATATCTATTTACAGCAAAATCAATTTAGCGATTCGATTGAAAGTCTTGGAAAAGAGGCTGCATTCATTTCAGCAGTAAGCGAAAGTAGGCAAAACTATTTTCCCTTCTTTTATCCTGATTTGGTGAAAAAGTAGAAGTTCAGGGAAAATGTCATGCGAGTTTGGTTACTTGATATTATAATAAAAGGATATAAGGATGTAAAAATATCTTTGAAGCATTTCCTGAACATATTTTAAATTAATTTATCATAGCTTTTACTCCATAAAACTTCCAATATATATAAATATGTAAATGCAAAAATATACATAGTGCTTACAAATACAACATACATATATTAAAATTAATTCATTAATTATATATATACATATATATATATATATTATAAATGGGAAACATACATAAGAAATAAATTGAACTATTTATACGCGTAATTCACCCTTTTTACTAAAACCTATTTTGCCTAAATGACAAAAGACATATAATTATAAATAATTATCTAATAATATTTAATAAAAATCATTACTTTAACTTTTTAATTATTTTTATTTATTATTTTTAAATTATAAATTTTATTAAAATTTTAAAAATAATGAATTTTCATTAATAAAAATAAATAAAATATAAAAAATTATTATTAAAATTAATTATAATAAAATAAAATAAATAATAAAAATTGAAAAAAATAATTAAAATATTAAATTATTAAAAAATAAATTTTAAAAATTAAAAAAATTAATTAATAATAAATATTAATAACTAATTAAAATAGCTTAGCTGAATTCGCATTTTGAGCGTATAAATACAAATATTACCATTTGTTTATTTTAGAAACAAAACTAAAATGTAAATTAAAATATATAAATATTTTAACTACTACTAAAACGACACACATTCAAATTAATTAATTGCAATCACTTATGAAAAAAATGTGATTGAAATACTCTTTTTATAAATTTAATATTACTTAGTCAGGAATTGTAGTCAAATTATTTACAAATTAATATTTATAAAATAAAAAAAGAAAAATAATCTGTTCAATTTTGAATTAAATTTAAAAATAAAAAATATAAAATAAAAATATAAAATTAAAAATATAAAATATATATATATATATATATATATATATATATATATATATATATATATATATATATATATATATATATATATATATATATATATATATATATATATATATGCAATGATGCAAACACGGATTAGATAATAAGAGAAAATAATGTTTACGTTACACAGAATGTATTACGTTACACTAAATGTGTTGTATATTTATGCTATTTGGCAGTAAATTTAATAAAGTAAGCAAATTAAATCACGGGAATTGATGTTTGAAATAGATATGAATGTTTCTGATGCTTTTTTTAAAATTTAAACTGAATCTGTAAATAATTTTTTGATTTAAAATAAGTAAAGTATTAATTAAGAACAATTTATATACACTTAAATTGCTGTATTATCCATTTATTCGTTAAATAGATATTATAAACAGAAATTTTAAAAGTATCACTTAATTAAATTGTGACAAGTGCATTAAACCTAAAATACATAAGTTTTAATTAGGTCATTAGAATTTGATATAAATTCATAAAAAATGTTTTTTGTATTATAATGTATTTTCAAAACTAAATTAGCGTAATGATTTCATTAGTTAGCTTTTGAGGATCAAATGGCAAGCTTTAAAATATTAAAAATATTAAGTTTTTTTAAAAAATATTTTGTTTTTAATTTCTTGAATTAATCCTTTTAATATAGATTAATATTTTTAACTTTGATGGATCGAATTACTAATTAGTTTTCATAGGAAATTTAATTAATTAGATTGCAAGGTTTAAAATATAAACTTGTTGTTTGCTATGGAAATAAGAAAACGACTTTTAATTTTGTAGTTCATTTAATTATAAATAGAAAATTTTATTTTTCTTAAGTCAGTATATAGAACTTAATTAAATTCTTATTTAAATTTATATTTATATAGAACATGCCAGAGGAAATACACTATAGATTTTTTAAATCTTTGTATTTGCTATAAACTGCAATACATTTTTAAGATGCCAATGAATTTAGATGTTCCTACTTATTTACAAGATTTTTGCTACATTTAGTTTTAAAAAAAATTCAGAAAATAATTTTTAAAAACATGGTATACTCAGAATTTTTGTTGCAACTTAAATTTTTTCCCTTGATTACAGATCAAGTATATAATTAAACTAAGGAACATGTAAAATTATTAAAATAATTATTTGGTATTATCACTGGTTCCATTTTAGATCCCCATATTCATTTGTTGGTTGAAAATTATTAAAATTAAATAAAATAAAAATAATATTTTTGGTGGGTAGTACGTAAATCATAGGTTGAATTTTAATTTTACTTAAGAATATTTTTTTGAAAACAAGTATCTCTGATCGCTATTTTAAAGCACTTTTTCCTATTTTTTTTATCCTATTTCTTTTAAAATGATGTTTCAAGATCAGTTTTTTTGATAATCTTTAAACACTTATAATAACAATGAGAGTAATGATATCGTTTTATTATTTTTAATAAAACTTTTTTATGGCATTTTTTTCTAATGGTAAATGTACTAAAATCATCAACCTTCATATACCGATTCAAAATAAACAGACTAATCTTCTCAAATAATTTGCTTCTAATTAATTTGCTTTTTAAAACTTTATTTAAGAAACTTAATAATTAGCTTGGATTCTTAAAGCAGTGCATTTATCAAAATGTTTCTTAGATTACATAGTGGATCTACTTATTATTCTGCACAAGTTTTGTATTTTGTTATTTTTGCAGTTACTAGTAATATATTTAATGGAAAAATAGTTGTTTAAGAATTACTAAATATAAAAAAGTCAAAATATTACAATATTTAGTATTACGCTAATTTGTTCATATATGATGTAATTAATAATATTCATGTTACTAATGACACTTGGACAAGCCAAGCTCTATGCCTTGGCTATGCGAGTTTAAGTCAATTGGGAGCGTCTTTCGTTTAATCAGAGCACCATAAAGGTGAAAGTACGACTTTTTCCCTTCAAATCCTCCGATAGATGGCAGCACCAGAGGATCCAATTCCTCAATTTTGGCATTGATCTGAAGGGGGAGTAAATTTCTCCAGATCATTTCACCCATGGTAACTGTTCAACAGCCGACCACAGGACTTTCGATTCCACAGATTTAACGAGCACGTATATCGCATGTACTCGGTGGATCTTTGGTGGCATTGGGAATCGAACACCACCCTTCCGGTTGGGAGGAAGATATCCTAACCACTAGTCTACCACGACCTATAATATTAATTCAAGCTATTAATATATATATTAATAAAGAAGTATTAAATTTTTCATAATAGTTATGATAGTCATTGTGTGCTTCCACACTTTACAAATTCATATTAATGAAAGATTTAATAACATAAGTTATAAATATTGCTAAGACATAGTTAAAACAAAAGTATTAAATTTTTTTTCCAAAAGTTTGTGCCATACTTTGACTTGCTTTAAAAGTGATCTACTCGCGGCTTACCTACATTATCTGAATTTTATAAAAGATTTTCTGGGTGTGTATGCTCACCAACTCGTTTTTATAATAGAGAAAGAAATACTAAGCAATTTTATTGCCGAGAGTAATATTAGTTAAAATATAAATTATTTGAATGAAAAACAACACGCAGTAGTCATCTCATATAGCAGGAAATTTACCCCACTGTAAAAAGTCCACATATATACATAAAAACTAAGGAATAAAACATAAAAATAATACAAAAATATGTCCAGTTTTCTCTCATAACTTGATGAATGAAAAAATTCACTTTTTTATTATGGTGAATAATCAGTGTAATAAAACTTAATTACATATATTGAATATGTGATAAAACAAAATTTATCACATATTGATTTATTTATTATCAAAATTTATATTCTATTTTCAATCAATATTTTTCTGAATGTATTTATCTTAAACAATGGAATGTTTTGAAAAACAATTTTTTTTATTAAAATCCGAGGATTCCAAGGAAAATCCAAGGATATAAAATTCAAGGATGAAATCCAAGGATTTTAATCCAAATTTAGATAAAAATAAACCTTTTTTAAACCATATCATTTTGATGTTGTAAAGAATTTTCTTTTAAATTATGAGAGATACAGAGTTAAAAGTAATATTTTTGCATTTAAAAAATTTACTCACTAAGCATTTTCTTCTGAATAAATTAAAAACTTTTTAGTTTTTTATGTTCTTAAATTGATTTACATCGATGAGTAATTTAGCTTGAAAAAAATAAAAATACATAGGATTTATCATTCATTGATCCTTATCAGGCAGTATGTAAAGTGAAGTTTATGTTTCTACAATGATACAACGAAGAAACTCAATAAATTTATGTTTCTTTCATGCTAGGAAAAATGGATTCTTAAGAATCTCTAGAAAAATATTTTAAAAAATTTTTTGCTTAAAAAATCGCTTATGGGCCAAAGTAGCTAATATTGCATTTTTTGATTCTGAATCTTTTTTCATATCCATTGGATAGAACCTAAATTCCCCTTTAATTATTTCACATTGCTTACATTATAATATAAAAAGTGTCTCTGTTCGTACTTTCGTGATCTTATGCAGAAGATTATAAATCTAGAATAACTCAATGTAATTATTAAAAATTTTAATAAATCTTTTAAACATGGTAATGTTGAATAAATAGATTTTCCATATTAATGTATTTATTTTAAAAATGCGTTTAACAAAAAATTTAAATAAAAAAGTACTTTTCTTACTTGATAGATACAGATAAAATATTAAAAACAAATAAAGATTATAGATAAAATATAATAAGAAAACATATTTTTCTGAAGGGAAAACAAGACTCATTTAATGTATCATTTTTGAAGAAATTTACCTTTTTATTATTATTTGAGTGAAATCTTTCATAATTATGAAATATTTATTATTAATGTTTTAGTTATTCATTTTATGTAAGTGAAATTATATCTTGTAAACAATGGGATAAATTTAACAACTTCATTTTAAAAATATTAAATTACCAACATTTTAATATGAAAGCAAATAATGAATTGCAAATATAAATAAGGATTATATCCTTATTTATATTTACAATAATAAATTCTATATACATTATTTTTAAGTAGAAAATAAATACTGCTCTAATTTGCAGGTAGATGTAAATATTTGGTGATTTATTTCAGCTCAAAAATAAATTTTTGATTTTATAAGCATTCTTCTCTATATATAATGATGTTTTCATTAAGTTTTACAGGAAAGTTTTAATAGCAAAACCTTTTTAATTAAATTTTATCTCAAAAAGTAAACATTATATTTTTATCATAAGCAATTATTTGCCATAGGTAAATACTGTTAATTATTCTCATTTCTAAATAATTTTAATACTTAATACATTAAATGCTAATTCATTCAGTATTCAAATCTGCAGTTTATTCATTTGTATTTTAATAAATTAGAAATAAAGTTTAAAGTGTTGTTAAGAATAGAAAAAATAATAAACAGAATAAAGAAAATTCAGGAATAATACAAAATCTAAATTTATAAATGTATATTTTGGGAAATAAGTGTGATACACGCTATTTTTCATTTTAAATGTTTTTTTATTTTTGAGTTAATATAAATATTTGTTTAATTTAGAAAAGTATTTATAATATAATGAAGTTTATATTTCGAACTTGATTTTTTCTTGTTAATTCAATATTTATCGCGATTAGCATCTTTTTATTACTTAATTACATAGTTATAGAGAAACTCTAACACAAGTCAAAAATGAAAATTTAATATTACTTTTAATAAAAAAAATGTTCACAAAAGTTTTAGAATTTTGTAATTATTGTTTAAACTTGTGAAAGACAATTAACTTCTTTTTTAAATTCGAGGGATCATTCTTTGTTAAAGCCGGTACGATATTGCATGAATGTAATTGGCGATAATTTTGTCGAAAAGTATTGAAAAATGCTAAATTAAATTCTCAATATATATGCTAATGATATTGTATTTAATTATAAATAAAAAAGGAAACATTTCTATTAACATATAAGTTCTCCAGAAGAAAAATATAGTAAATAAATTGAATTATATTGCAGCATTTAAATACATTGTGTGGTTAAATATCAATAAAAATCCCTTGGTCTATCATTTTAGTAACTATTATAATATCAACGCTATAACTATCACAAACAATTTATGCTTCAATGAATTTCTAATATAAAGACTGATGAAATGGAATAAAAGAGTTATATTAGAAATAGAATTATGAGAATTCGGGAAAAATCTCGAAGTATTTCAGAAGTAAAATTGGTTTTCTTTGCTATTTTTCACGGTTACTTGACATTCTCTATGAAAATTGTATGGAAATGAATTTATTACAATGTCTGAAAAAAAATAAAAAATGTGATGGAAAAGAGAATTCCTCATGACATTGCTTTTGAGTAAAATGAAACTCCTGTCTCGAAACTAAAATCCTCTTAAAAGGAAAAATAAAGAAATATGTTCTTTTGACTTTACAATTTTGTTTCGTTGTTTTAATCATATAATGAGGATTTTGTTCTGAAGTGAGCTTCTATGCAGGACCATAAGGTTCCTAATTATCATGTCTTAGAGATAGCAATGTCGACACAATCGTTAAGTTCTTTTTTTAGCTGTGAAAAGATTGTGCCACGAAAGTTCATTATGCGAACGGTTTTACAGTAGAGGTAGATAATGATAGTGATATTAAATAACATACTCGCTAAAGTGACACAATAAAAGATCAAATTCATGAAATGATTTTTATATTTAAAGAGATTGCCTTACTTTAAAATTCATGGCTGACGACCTTTTAATGTCTAAATTAAATACTCCCTCATTCTATAGAATTGAAGGTCATTTCTAACGTAATATATAAATATGAATTCTGTGACATATATATATATATATATATATATATATATATATATATATATATATATATATATATATATATATATATATATATATATATATATATATATATAATCTTGTTAAAAACAAGTATATGGGATTAATTACAGAAAATTAACAAATTATTTCTGAAGTCATTAAAGCAAGTTTAGTTCACTTAATTTCAATATAAAAAAGTAATCAATTTATAAACATGTATTCAAATTCTGAATTGCCCAAATAATTAAGTATAAACATAAAAAGGGCAATATGGTTGCATATTTATATAACAGAGTTTTTAAATTTAGAATTAATATATTGATCTTTTTTAAGTAGATGTGAGGAAATGATTTTTAGTTTTGTTACATAATCACAAAAAATCATATTGCATTTAATATTACGTCCATTTATTTTCTTGAATTAATTCTAAAAATATTGTAATGTTTTGATATCTAGTTGTCAATTATGTATAAAATTCTATAACAGTTTCGGTAAAAAAATGTTTTGAATTAATAAGCTTAAGCAAATTCCATCTTTAATTTGTTTAAAGTAAGATAAATAAAAATAATGTAGTAACAATTATTCCTTTGAAAAAATATGGGAATATTTAGCGATTATTTATAAATGCCTTAAAATATTTCCTAAAGTTATTAAGCAGCAGCATCGCATATTTAATACATTATTTTTGCTTGAATTAATTGAATAAAAATAATGCTTTTACAGTTCATTAACATTTTTTTACCTTAAATATTGAAAATTTTTAAAGTAGTGCTGTTTAAAGAAAAATTTTGCTTTAAATATTTTTCAAAAATAATATAAAAACAATTTTTTTAAAAATAAAAGCATTTAACGTTCTTCAACATTATTTTTTCTAAACTCTCCTTTATCTGCTCGTGAAACGCATAAACTTATGTATTGTATCAACGATAGAAATTTCCATTAGTACTGTAATTTCTTTACTTTTAATTTACAATACAAAAATTAATTCTGCTTTCAGGCATTTTTTGTATATTCTTCAATTAAGAAATTTTGGACTTATATATATATATATATATATATATATATATATATATATATATATATATATATATAATATATATATATATATATATATATATATATAATATATATATATATATATATATATATATATGTACATATATATATATATAGATATATATGCATATATATATATATGTATATGTAAATCTGAAATTCATTTCAGTAACCTTTTTTGTTGTCAGTAGTTATTGAACCATAATGTCAGTCGATACAATTTACATTTGTTTGGACTTCTTAATTTCATAAAATCATTTGATTCATACATGTAGATAATATGCTTTGATTGAGGATATGATGTCTCGTTTTATTTTTTTATTTTATACAGTGACTTTTTTATTTTCTAAAACAGGTAGAATAATATGGATAAATAAGTATTAAATTTTAAAATTAAGAGTATTGTAATTATATTTTAATATTAAATTTTTAAGTACTTAAGTTAAAAACTTTAAAATTAAGAATAATTTGAGGGGTAAATTTAGCATTCTTTAATATGATTTATTATTTATTTTATTTTTATAGTTTGAGGCTTTCACCAATGCATATTTATAATAGACTGACATTACACAGATACTTAAATTTACTGAAATAGTAGGTATTAATTAAGTTTTTTCACTTTAGTTTACGTTTTACAATTACATATAATCACAAGTACTAGCTGGAACTATACTTGTGGTAAAAATTTATATTGCATTATTATGGATATCTAAATATGATGAAGGAGTCGAACCTAGGAATTGGATATTAACAGAGCATAAGTTAAAGCGAACGTAACAATAAAATATATTTAAATATTTAACCCTTCTAAAGGTAAAAAAAAAAAAACACGACTGTTGGAACTCTTTTTGTTTAAGGGTAATAATGAGACATATGAGATAGGTTGCATTCATTTAAAAATAAAGAAAGAAACTAAAAAATTATAAATTTTTAAGACTCTCATTAAAGTACACAGTGAATAATTTTAGTGTAAAAGTCTTGGTTTGGTATTAATATGACCTATCAATGTTCTTGTCTCCAATTTAGAAGTTCATGAGATCAATTTCTAGTGATTATAATCTTAATGATTTGGAATTCAAGTTAAACTGTAAGATAATGTAGAGATAAAATATGATCGCGCAATTTAAACCTTTCGTAGTGATATTCTTAATGACTTTTCTTACTCTGAGCTCTTTATAAATAAACAAAACACGAAAATATAAGTTTTTTTCTAAATCTATCTCATGTTATTTTTGTTTGGTCAACAAGATGAATACCGTTCGGAAATTGCAGACACGGGAATAGAAATATCAAGTCAAAAATCTACTTTGGAATAAAAGTCTATAAATTTAAGTTTACTTTGAAATAACTGACTTCTATGCTTTTAAAATGCCGTTTTCTTACAAACACTTTAAAATTTCATATTAATGAAAACTAAATACTGATATTTTAATATTTGAAAGTGGTTGATCACAGTTTAACAATCTAAAGTTTTAACTTTATTTTAAATATTTATTTCTATCACATTAGAAAATCTTACTATTTATCAGAGAATCCGTAAATATTTTTTTTTCAAAAATATTCCTAAAATTTCCCCCAACATTTTCAGATTTAAAATTTAACTGTTTTCTAACTTTATGAAACAGAAAATCTGAAAATTAATTAAAAATGAAATAACAAAAATTTGTTTTTTAATTACAAGTTATGAAAATTTTTATACAGGGAATAATATATATAGTGGAACTTCCTTAAAATATTCCAGAATTAAAATGCATTATTTTCGACACAGAGTTTTCTGATCATCTAAAACATAATGAATATTGATTTTTTATATGAGATTATATTTTATTTACCATTAAAAGAGCAAACAAACCTCAAATAATAAACATATTATTTTGATTAAATTTTACAGATATTTCTCAAAAAATAATTATATAATTATGCTAAGTTATTTTAGAGGAAAACAATCGCAGTGATACAAATGAATCATTATTTGTGTGAATTAAATGAATGAATTACGCAATGAATTATTTAATTTTAAGATTCAATATGCATCATAGTAAGCAACTACCTATTTTTATATATTTTTTTAAAATTCAAATTAGAAGATTAGGGAAACCATTTTAACTCTCAATGGGGAAAGACTTTACTCTCATGACCAAATGAAAGTCGATTCAATATATGATCCAGACGAAAACTATTGGAATGGATATACCAGCGAACATTTCGCACGTCTAAAGTCTTATAAAACTCCTTTGGACTTAATGCTTCGTTGCTGCTGAGAGTTTGGTGATTGAAGAGGGTTATTTCAGAGCAGGTATTAACTTTGTCGCTTGACAGTTGTTCAAAATTATAGCTGAAAGTTGCATTGGTTGAGTCTTTTAGTGCTGACTGAATGTGTCTGTAGTCTCCAGAAAGACAGCGGTGAGCTGTGGTAAGAAAATTGTTTGCACTACTATTTTAGAAAGTGGAATCTCATTGCAAAGTTGATGTTGTGGTTCACAGTGATCATTTATGGCTAGATTTGAAATTTCTTATGCATTTATTCTTTCTATGATATTTAATGAAATTCCTGTTAATTTATTATGTATTTTTCTCCAATGCAATCTACAAATAAAAATTCAAAATCGATTGTACATTGAATTCTTTCCTGAATACCGAAATACATAAATTAGCTGAATAGTACGAAATTTCTGCTATTTTCTTCGTTAACAAGTAATTTAAAAAATAAAATTTATGATATGAATATAACAATTCATTTTAATGCGTAAAACACTAAAAATTTAAGTTTAAATTAAAGGCAATTGTGACAGTTTAACTATAAGCAATTATGTAGTTGAAAACAATTTAGCTAATTAATATTATAATAAAAATAAAAAAAGCAATTGTTGAATATTAAGGAGAATTTATATTTTTGATAATGAATTGCCAGAATGAGAAAATGTTATTTAAATGATAAAATTTTTTTCTTTGATCTGAACAAACAGATGACTAAAAGTTGATATTATTTACTAGTTATAGAAAGTCATGATATATTCTAAAATTCAATAAAAATAATTTTTTCTATTCTTGTACAGTTTGTTGAGTAAATTTTACAAGAAATTTTATTGAAGAAAATGTTTAAAAGAAATGTATTGATAATTTGATTAAGTTAATATATTTACATATTTTATATTAAATATATTTTGATGCTTTTTTACTCTTAAACTTTGATTGTATAAAAGTGATCGGGAAATAACTTATATTCAATTATTCGCTTTGAAAATATTTGAAATAATTTGGTATAATTTATTTTTGAAATAATACATGCATAAAATTTTATAAAATCCTGCTCTTTGAAAATTTTAGGTTTTCTAAAATAAACGTGATATAATTGAAAATTCCTATCGAATAGTTTCCTTCAAAACGACTTAATTTCGGTGTTGGCATATTTTCATGCTTTTCTATATGAAATTCAAATTAATTTTTATATAAATTATAATAATGGGAAAATTAATTGTTATGTTTTTAAATTTTTATTTTTGAAATTAATTTAAATATTAATGTTTACCTGATGGCCTTTGAACAATTATATATATATATATATATATATATATATATATATATATATATATATATATATATATATATATATATATATATATATATATATATATATATATATATATATATATATATATATATATATATATGTATATATATATACCAAGAGAATAGATATATCTTAAGAAAGATAAATAGCGACTGTATGAACTAAATATATCTATGACATATAAATCAATTTGTGTTCAGATAGATTTACAACGAGGTAGAACGGGAATCTATGTATATATATATATATATATATATATATATATATAGATTATCTTTTTTCATATAAGAATGTACTGCATATACATAGATTCCCGTTCTACCTCGTTGTAAATCTATCTGAACACAAATTGATTTATATGTCATAGATATATTTAGTTCATACAGTCGCTATTTATCTTTCTTAAGATGTGTCTATTCTCTTGGTAGCATAGTGTCTCAGAACTACATTTATTATATGTGTTTTATTTAGCAATGTTTATGCTAAAGTTGTTTTGTAGTATATGCCTGTCCAACAAAAAATTTAAAAAACATACAATAGTTTTATTTTTACTACACTCTCTTGATAAATTTAATGCAATTTTTTATTCTATAAAGTATTTTTATAGTTTAAAAGTAGAATTATCACAGAAAAATTAAAAGTAAAGTAATCAAATTTAAATACAATAAATAAAAATTTAGTTTAAATTATGTAAATTTCAATTAAAATAAAATACCTTAACATAATTCCATAAATATCTAAAAAGGTAACATAACTCATCATTAAACTATTTATGTAATCTGCTTTGGCATATGGGTTTCTTAAGCAAGTTTTTTAAACACAGACTACGTATAAAAATCTCAAATGTACTCTATTTAAAAATTGAATACAGTATATTTTTGTGGAATAAGGAATTTTGTTATTGTGTCATGATCTAAAGAAGTATTAAAAAATCTTGTTTGTAAGATGTGCTAATTACAGAAAATATCCCAGAAAACTTATGAATAAAATAAGCAGATTTAAACTTAAAATTTAACATTTTTAGAATATAGTTAAAATGTGTAAATTTCAGCACAAAGAAAGGTATTATATTTTAAGTCGTAAATATCTTAAAACAAAAAAATACTACTTTCGCTTACCAAATTAACTTTATTTTCTTTACCTATTAGTAAGTTAAAAAATTATCTCAGAGCTTTAAAGCATAAAATATACTGATCTTGATATAAATAAATAAGTACTAATTAACAGAATATTAAATGGAACTATGCATGTTGAATTCTTAGAAATCATTCCTTCAAAATTTCTTTGAAGTTCTGCTTTATTGTGGGAAAGATTCAACTTTTTAACGGAAGGATAAATGACAATATACTTATTAAAGTCATTAGATTGGAAACATTTTAATTATTTTTGAATGGTTTTAATCAAGTTAACTCTCAAATTCCTTAAAATTTTATGTACTTTAAATGGAAAATAATTTATTTATTTAAGAGTCATCAATGAATATATAGTGTATTTAAAAAATATTAGTTTCAGTTTCTCGAAGAAAAATATTTAAATTTCGACAAAAGCATAGTTTCATACATTATAATATACAAAAATTAATAAATTTTAAAATACTGGTGAATTTCAAAATTATATGAAAATACGACCTCCGACATCTTTTTAGAAACTGAAATTTTAACCTTCTAAGTACAATTTTGTTCATTATATTCAAAATAAGCTTGGACATTAAGAAAAATAAATCAAAAATACAAATGCATCCCAGCACACTTACTTATATATATATATAGTCTCAACAATAAAAATTTAATAATACCATTTATCTTAATGTTTCAGTTTATAGCACAGCTACCGTATAACCCAGCACGCCAAATTCTGAATTTTTTTGGCGACGCAGAAATGTGGCCAAGATGACGTATTGTGACGCCTCGCGAGAAGTAAATACTAAGGCTGCTAAAATAAAATTTTCCACATAATTCTTAAAAGTCTTTTATCTCTGTGAAGCATTAAAAGACAGGTTTACAGATAAGCATAAGTTTACAGATCCCGCAAAAACAAATCTTTAAACTTAGAATTTGGCATGCTAGATTATACGTCATCTGTGCCGAACTTACATTCCCCATTTTTATTTATTACTTATGACAGTAAAAATTTTAAATTTGATATTAATTAATCGCATGATTTTAAATTACGGAGACTCCACATGGCTATTGCTATCTTATTGGTAGAGCTCAGTTGTGGTGGGTACAGAAAAATATACTGGTACAAAAACAGGTTATCACTTAAATATCCGAAACTAGTTATAAGTAATATATGTTTACATGTATCGTACATACATATCATACAGAATATTCCTTATCGGCAAACAGCGTAAATATTTTTTATTTTTCATTGAAACTTTCTGCGAATTCATGTTTGCTTTTACAAAATCCAACTTTTTTTATTTAAATATTTACTATATTAATGTTTTTGCGAAAAAATAAGAAAACTTATTTATGGTTATAATTTTTAGGTAATGATGCAAAATCAACTAAAATTTTACAGAAGATTCATCTCGACACATTAATGAAATAAAATTTTTTCTAGAATTATATTTGCTTTAAATATCCTCAAATTAATAATATATTAACGTTTCTTTTAACTAGGTATAGCTAATTAATTTTTATATTATCGAGAAGAATGTGTGAGTAATGTGAAATGTGTAATGTGAATGTATGAAATACTTTCCATGTAAAAACGTTATTTATTTTAAAGTGTTACATCAAATTGAAATAAAATTTTTAGTTTATTTCTAAGATATTAAAATTTTTTATTTTAATATCTTAGAAATAATATTACCTTCCACGGCATTCGAAACATCTATTATTTTTGTTTATATAAACCATATACATATATGCAATTATATTTATATATAATACTATGAATAAAATAGTATTCGAGAAAATCTTTCTACCTATATATCTGTTGTCTATTGATTGATAGACAAGGATGTTGTTAAAACCATGTCAGAGCAATATTTGTTTTTCTGACAACATCGGAGATAATAGAAAGGTTAATTCCGCTCAGTATAAACTATTTCGGACCATATTCGGAAAATAGCATTGGTGTGAAAATATTCAAAATGGCTTCCACATATGAATTAAGTATGAGGAGTTTTGATGATCAAGTTATCATATGCCTATCTCTGTTTGTTCGGAGCAAAAGCGAGCCCTTCTTGAATCAGATAACTGAGGAGTAAAAGTGGATTACCTAAAAAACATCATGAGAAAAAGGATATATTGTGCCAAAAACCCTAGTCCTTATAACTCTAAGACAAATTTGGCTCTCACTCAGAGAATGTTGTGAACATGGTGAGACATTTGATGACCATTACATTACGAGCATTAGAAATTGAATGAAAAGCTCAATTCGGAAATGTATTGACAACAACAGGATATTTTAAAGGGAGCAGTGGAAGAGAAGTAGCCGGTGATACTCCAAAGAGGCCAAGAAGTCATAAATAATGATGTTAATTATATTATTGAATAAAGTTTTTACAAGGTACGAAAATTTTATTCTTTTGTTTCATTCTAAAAGCGGACAGAATTTTGCTGTATACCTAATATATATACAGTACACTCTCGAAAATCCGGCTTAATGTGAGGGAAAGACAGGTCAGATAAAAAAATAACCGGAAAGACCGAAGATCTAAGAACTCATTTCATTGCGAATCCATAACAAAAGACAAATATTTTTTACCGAAACTCACTGGTATAATACAGATTTTACCACTTCTCATTCAATATTGAACAATCCATTTATCACAAGCCACGTAGAAAGTAAACCATTAAATAAAATCTGCTGAATCATAAAATCAGTTCTTATAACTTATTTGTTTCAACAATAATTTTTCTGCACTTACTTACAAGAAATCTAAAGAATGCCGAGTCGTTTTTGCAATGATCTATTACAGCCAGTAAACTTTGAATATTGTCTATTTATTTGCAGTTTTTAAGTTCCAAAGCTTTTCTATACTGATCCAGTTGCAGTTGCACTTTTTTTATAATTGTTGTTGTTTCAGCAGCATGCTACCCGGGACCTTGCTCATACATGAGCTTCAGTAGTAGGGATCAATCAGAAGACGCAATAATTGACCTGCCAGTCTCAGCGTTATTATTTCGCGTAGAGAACATTACAACCGTGACATATTTAACGTACCTCAGCTGCCATTATGAAAAGGATGGATCTCTGATTGGCCGAGATTAGAACTCATTACTTTTCCATAAAGAGAACAAACGCCCTAACTAACCAGGTCACTGCAGCCCCTTCCTCTGTAGTGTTCCTGCCACAAAAATAAAGTTTCTTTTTTAAAATATTTCTATGCTTATTTTTCAACACGAGTTTTAAACTTTTGTTGTATTTGCTTGCGCAAAACATTTGTAAATCCCTATTCTATTTTTTCCAGTCCATCTTTCTATTTTTCGGAATCGATATTTTCCTATTACTCCTGAGTTTAGTTAAAATGTAGCATATAATTTTGTACATAAATTCATTTCAATTTTTTCGTTAATCACTCCTTTTTGTATCCTTACTATGCTTCAATTAAAAGAATGAAGAATACTCCAAAAACACAACTTACGAGTTCTGTACGTACATCTCTTACAATCTCAGCTCTTACAAACAGAAACATTGGCCACAAATAATATACTTTGATGAAAAAAAAAGCAAGAAGCAGATATCTGCTCTTTCCCTGTCCCAACTTATATTTTGCACATAACAGTAGAAGAATTGTAGAAAGCACCATTTACAACAATGCATGAGCAATAATTGGTGCTTTCTAGGTTTCAAACTTGAAAAACATTCAAACAAGATTTAAACATCGTCAATGATTTAAGGTCATAGACCAGTTTTTTAATTAAATAAATAAATAAATTTAAAATAATTAAAGTAATTTTACATAATGTTGATTTATTTATTTTTAAAATATCAAATCTTTATAATACACTTATTGAATTTTTTACAGTCTGGAAGTTTAAATTTTTTAATAAAAAAAGGATTTCATTCTTATTAATGATTTAACATTTCTTGGTATTAAGCTTGGTCCATTAAAACCAGCAATTAAAAATCTAAAAGATAACTTTATCATTACACCAGTGGATAACGCCTCTAATAATTACGCATTTTTTTGTAAAAAACTTTATTTAGATTTAATTGCTAAAAACATTTAATTCCAACACATGCAAACGTTTAAATACCACAGTTAATATCATTATTAAAAAAATTCTTGGGTTTTATAAACTTTTAAATATTAATAACTATAGAGTTTCCTTATTTAACAGTCATTCCTTAATTTCACAAATCTCCTATAAATTTCAGATTTATCACCTGTGGTACTAAATCATATATGAATAAACCTGGAATAATTTTTCTAAATTTCTTAATACTATTTTAGACAATATTGTTAAATCTGAAGCCACTTGTGTCATTATACATAGTAATAATAAACCTATTTTGGATTTTTTATCAAAAAATTGTATTTATTGCATTAATTCTTTTGATTTTAAAAACCTTTTACTAGCATTCCCACTGATAAATTAAACGATGTATGGCATCTTCATTATCAGGAGTATAGAAATTTATTAAATATTGATTTTGAATTTTGGTATAACCCAGTCAACATATGCATTTACAATAATTTTATATTTAACGATGAAAATATGTAGTATTTCACAGGGATCCAACTTTTCTAGCACACTAGCAAATTTATTTCTACAATACTTTGAATAAAGCTTCATTTATCAATATCCTTTTGCTTTCAGATACATTGATGATTTCAATATTTTCAATAATTTAAATTATGAAGATATTTCTAAATTCATTTACCCTAATGAACTTTATCTGATTAAAACTAATTCATTTGATTATAAAATAGAATTTTTGGATTTATTTATCACTATTAGTAATTCTATTACATATATGGGTGTCTTCGACAAAACAAATAAATTTAATTTTAATGTTAATAAGTTAATATACTGGAATTTAAATATTTCTTTAAAATATAAAGAAGCGTTATATTTAATTAACTGAATCGCATTTATAATAACTGTTACAATTATGAATTTACCAAAAATCAAATAGAACACCTAACAGATCACCTCAAAAATAATAATATTTCAACTAATTTTATTTTAAAATATGTAGGAAGTAGGGAATCGTTTGTAAGATTGAAGTACTACGTAGTTTTTATAACTACAGAAGGGCCACCCAAGCATTGAAGTTCTTGCAAGAATCCTGAAAACACCTACATTTACACACTTTTTTTATTTTATCATTTTAAACATAACTTAAATGCAAATCCCCTTTAACACATTTTAATTTCAAATTTACTGCATATTTCTAAGCCTTTTCAACTTTTTGAATTTAATTATTCTTTTTGCAACTATCTTTTATTATAATTTCAAATTTATCTTTGGCAACTCTCCCTTTATTCTAATATATAAATTCAACCTGATTTCCTGGTTTTGGTATTACGTATTGTTTTATACTGCATGTTTTATCTACTGTGAGTATGTTTACTTTTTCTGCATATATATATATATACATTATATAAATATATATATATATATATATATATATATATATATATATATATATATATATATATATATATATATATATATATATATATATATATATATATATATATATATATATCTTGCTTTTTATGCTGTAACGAAAATAAAGTAACTATAGATAGTTACAGTTGTATTACATTTATTTACGAATTATTAATTATTTACGAAGCTATAAATTGTTAAGGTGACAACTTAATTTCCTCGAGCCAAATAGATGGCGATACTGATATTGATGGCTTCGTAGGCAGAGAATAAAAAAAGATATTTGCAAATATATTGGTACTAATCAAATGTCGAGCTGGTTCTTTTTTTATAGAAGATAGGGAAAATAATATGAATAAGTATTTATAAACTGCGTAAATATGATATGATAACGCTATTCTTAAGGCACTGAAGTGTTGCATAAGCGAGAATTTTATCATAGCTATGCATTTAAAATCACGTATTAGTAAGTTATGTATATTATTAATCATATGTATTAGTAACGTACGGGAAATGTAATATAATTGTCCTCAAAGCCGATTATCATAAGTTCCTCTGTAACCGTGATTTCATAAATATTTCGTCTCAGTCCGGCATACATGAATAAATATTCTTACAACATTTCTTCAAAATGTAAATATTTTTAAAAGGTAAAAAGGATATTAGTTGTCAGTATTCATTATTCATTTCATAATCAGGCTAATGCAATATATTACCGAGCATATATGGTTTTTGACTTGTAGCTATTAAAAAAACTCTTTCTAAAGGTTATATTTATGGAAAATTAATGTAATTTATTTTTTATATTATTTAAAACCTTTTTTATGAAAATTATTTGTTGCGACTTTTAATTTAACAATATTCTCTCAATACTATTATTTTCATGAATCTAGTTAACAAAAACATAAAATAAGAAAATGAATATTATAATAAGAAAATAGGGCAATACTATAAAGTTTAAAAAAATTAGAAGAAACGCATCTAAGAAAATATGAAAAAATTATTTTCCTAGATGGGAATCTTGCTTTTTAATTTGAGGTATTTCATTAGCTTAAAACAGGTTTCTTCTTAAATATTTTATTTTTAAAAGTATTAGAATAATTGATTTTATAATTTTTTGTGTAAGGAATAAAGAAAGCCTGGCTTGCTTATAGCTTAACAGTCATTTTCTTGTATACGAGAGCTAATTAGATCGGTACCCATGCTTTAAAGCGGATTCAAAACCACTAGAAACATCCAAGGTCAAAGTGGGATTCGCACCCACGAACCGTTGAACTGAATAAATGAGGGTTTGCCATTCGGCAACTAGCTCGGCTTAGAATGTGAAAGGAATAGATAAGTTAATTTTCACGTTTAAAACTATGCGTTTTGAAGTAAATTGGGATTTAATTTTAAATTATAAAATATGCTTGGGAATTTCATCAATTTTTAGGAAATCCATTTTTTGTCATTGCAAAATCTGCTCCATTTAAATTTAAGGATACATAATCAAGATAGATATTAAAATACTACTTTACTTTTCAGAAAAAAATTCACCATTATTGTTTTATTTTAACCATCCGAAGACAATAAATGTTCGCAGCTTCTTTTGTGTCTCCATTAGTGTAGTATAAAAATAGGAGGAAGAAATAACCAACTCAAGATTTGACCATTTTATTTAAGATGTTCAAAATTACGAAGTGTTTCAGAGTGCTTAACGGTTCCGATTCTTAGAAATAGGGAGCGGAAACCATGTTGAAACAACTTATTGCTACTTCGAACCTGTATTCTATAATTTGGAATCCACTATATAAGGATAAACGATTTAATACACGTTAAATTATATTTTCATTCGACAGCATTTTAAAATCGAAAGAATATTAATAAAATGAAAATATATACTACTATTAGTTAATATACTAGAAAAGTAAATCAAAGTTTAACACTCACGGAACATAGAAAATGAAAACTTCCATTAAGATAATTTAATTTGATAAAGAAATATAAAATAAATAAGGATTCTAGATGTTAGTTAATTTTCTACTAAAACTAAAGAATCTTTTTTTATATAAAAAAGTAGTTACATTCATATTAAAGCAGTTTGGGATTACTTACACTGGTAAAAATCAATATTTTAGATATCGGACTTTTAAAAAAATCATTAAAATAAAATTAAATATATTTATGTCTCGCGAAATTAGTTTTAGAGGAGACAAATTTTTAAAAACAAACCAAAAATTGAAACGCATCAATGACAAAATACGGTGGAACATAAAAAACAACTTTTTTTTAAATATTTTATTTATTAAAGAACTACTTTTATTTAACGAAAATTCAATATATTAAAGACACGTATGTCGCTTTCTCGTTTTTTTTCCTGATGAAAACAAAATCGTTAAAATAAATTGAAATTCATACGGAATAGGAAAGAGGAAAAAAATTGTAATGCTCTTTCAGGTTGAAAAAATATATATTTCCCTGCAAATAACATTCAGCCAAGAAGAAAAAAATAGAAAAGAGAGAGTCGAGACATATCTATAAAAGAAAAATAGCCTCTTCTGCGATGTTTTATCATGTGTTTCTTTCCACTTTCAGAGTTACGTATTTATAGAATGGGAAGAAATTTATCACACTTTGAGAGCGATAGGTGTTGTTAATATGGAATGTTTTCTTGTCTCTTTTAAAGGGAGAACTTTTCTTCTTGGCAAATATCATTCAGAGGCATTTTTTATCTTCATGGGAATTACGCTATAATATTTATGGCACATGAAAAGAAAAATTTCATCTAGACCTATGAATTATGAGTTTATACACAATAAGTAATATAAATGGGTTAATTGTTATATATGAAGCTCCCAAAGTCACAGTGAGCATGTCTAGAAAGGCTTCATTCTCGTTACAGAATGTTTGCGGGTTTTATACCAAACTCAGCCGAAAATTAGTCACTTTCATTGATGGTAGCTGGTACACATAAAATATGTCTTGTTTGTGTTACGTTGTTGTTGTTGTTACTGACGACTCTTGGACAAGCAAATCTCGCTATGCCTTGGCAACGCGAATTAAAGTCAATAATGGTGCGTCTTTCATTTATATCAGAGCACCACGAAAGTTAAAGTACGTCTTTGCTCTTTTTCTAATCCTCCGATATATGACACTACCAGATGTTCTACTTACTCAATTTTGACATTGATCTTGAGGGTGAGGAAATTTTCTCTAGACCATTACACCCATGGTAACTGCTCAACGATCGACCACAGGAATTTCGATTCCACAGATTTAACGAGCACGTATATCGCATGTACTCGGTGGGTCTTTGACGGCTTTGGGAATCGAACCCTATCCTTTCGGATGGAAGGCTGATCCCCTAACCACTAGGCTATCCCTGTCTTGTTTGTAATGTCTTCAAAGTGAAGTTATGTATCGGAGAATGGCAAGCTAAACTTGAGCAACTCTCACTCTAAATTAGGAGGGCGCGTATAGGAGTGATGACGTTACTCCCACACAAAGTGCCCTCATAAATATGATGTCATTAATTCTACTTCTTATGTGGACAGTTAAAATAAATGTCTGTTATGGTATGCTACTACTCTTCAGAGTGAGAGATTCCGGTTTCGATTCCAGGCACTCTTCAATAACGGGAGATGGTGTTATACTTCTGCCTTCTATCGGAACCCGTCTGACGGAAACTAGGAGTTTTTCTATTTTTCCACCCTTGCTACACGAGAATGCGACCCACTACCTTTGATATGTCCTCCCAGAAGACAATGCGACCATTTATCTGTACACTACACGTTGTCAAAGTTGTAGAACAATATAGAAAATCACATTGCATGTGAAAGTTATCCAAGTCAAAATATGTCTCACTTTGACCAGTTACGCTTGAGTGTACTTTAATGCACTTTTGCATTAAGTGCATTTTTATAAATTAATAATTTTCATAAAAAATTAAACTAAAGTGTTGGTTATATCTGAACAACAATATTATTGAATTTTTTTACTGTACTGTATATTATAAATAAAATATAAAGAAATGTATGACTTATATTATGATTTAATTAGAATTTTGGACTTAACCTGTAATGAGTGCGTTTTAATACATTTTATCGTAATTTAAAGAACGTTCTGTATTAAAAATTCAACACAATGTAAATAAATGTAGAGTTTTCATAGTTATTTAATACTATTCATAAGATATATGACATTCATAGAAATTAAAACAGAGCTGCAGATCGAGCCTGAATGCGTTGTATTCAGATTGTAATATTAAATACCTTTTATCCTAGTTTAAACAGTAATGTAATTCATAATCAAATGTAATGCAAATGGATTCATAAATTTCATTGTAATTTAAACATACCTGCAAATAATTTGCAAACAGATTGCACAATATATTTGACTTTTGCATTATACACATATTTGTAAGTTTTACAGTGGAATAGATTTATCACGATGTTTACTTTTACAAAAATTAACAATTCAATATTATTTTTTATCTTTTACTGCAATAAAGTTAATTTTAATAAAATATTTGTAAAATATTAAGTAAAATAATGAATTAATCGACTGCTTTTATCAATCAATTAAATACAAAATAATATATGCTTGCTTTATAGTTTACTAAATATTATTATTTTATCAGCTTTTCAGATAAGAATAGTTTTATTAAAATTGTCCATTTCTCAATTATATTGTATTTTAGTTTCAACTTAATTTGGATAATGTGTTATTTAATTATAATAATATCCAGTGAATTATGTTTAAGCTGAGTTACGAAGAGAATAAATTAATGTTTTGTGGACTTATTTTTTTAAGTAGGACGATACAATATTAGAAACTTTTAGAGAAAAATTTAGAAAATATAGCTGAATGAAATATTTCTAAGCGAGAGAGAAAAAGAGAAATAGAGATAGCGAAAACGAGAGAGAGGTAGAGAAAAAGTGAGAGAGAGAGGAAAGAAAGAGAGAGGTAAAGAGAAAGAGAAAGAGAGAGGAAAGAAAGAAATAAGTAGAGAGAATGAGAAAGAAAGAGAACAAGCACATATTTAGTCTAAAAACTCTAAACTCTGTGGGACGACAGCCCATGTGGGCCAAGGCCTACAGTGGCCATCTCTGTTTTCATGACCGAGAGGCGCTGAGGTGCGAACCACGTTAGGTGGTCAGCCTAAAGCGAAACTCCCAGAGTTTAATTCTCAAGCATGCTTGGTGCTCAGTTTATCGGCCCACTGAAGGGATGAGAGGCTGAGTCGAACTTGCCCAGCCCGAGGATCGAAACTCGGACCTGTGTTTTGGGAGCGTGAAACGCTACCACTAAGCCACCGATTTTAACAAGTATATTTGGTTCATCCACTTTTACCAAAATTTAAAGCTTTGTTTTGCATTACTATACCTACCACATAAATAATCTAAGCTAGTATCCATTTTAAAATATTAGACATTTTAGAATTTAAGATTTATTTTAAAACACTATATATCCTAAATCTAAGTTAATCAAGTGCCGAAGTTAATATTTGCTTTCGAAATATGAAAGATTAAAGCCTTAAAAAAAAGATGACAATTGTTTTATTTCCCTCCAAGAAAATAAAAAAGCTATAAAACCATAAATAGTTAAAATATATATTCTAAGATTAGATTACAAAGGATTTTGGGTAGTTACTGAGATTTGATTTTTGATCTACAAATTAATCAAATGGGAAAGTGAAATGCTAAACGTCATGATGTGTCAGTTGTAGGAAAAGATTATATTTGATGATTTTAAAGTATTTTTCAACATTAACAATGATTTTTCATCGAAAATCTTTTTTGATAATTAATCAAACTTTGTTTGGTTCCCGTTCTGAAGTTATTACTGGTTACTTATTTCTTCTAACTATAATTTTAAAAAACTGTTATCAAATACACATTTAAAAACTATTATCAAGTGGTGAGTTTAAAGCATTAATTAAGTTCACGTTATTATGTTTTATTTGATTAAATTGAGTTTAAATAAAATTAATAACCTGAACTTAATTAACACTTTATTGAGTAATGAGAAATGATTAAGTGAAAACGTTAATTAAGTTCAAGTTTGGACCTCACCTCTTGATAGTAGCTTAATCCACTTGATAACAGTTATAAAAACTGTTATCAAGTGGATTAAGCTATTATCAGATGTTGAGGTCTAAGCCTGAACTCAATTAACGTTTTCAATTCGCAAAACCATATTTATGGAAGAACATTGAAACTGACTAAAAATCGATATTTTATGATATATCGGCTTTGTTAGTTATTAAATTTACTATTTTCCAGACTAGATAACAACATTTCTTTTTCATCAAATTGTAAATCAGTGAATGAAGGGGTTATTTATGACAAAATAGAAAACAAATGTATTTTGCCATAAAATTTGTAAAAAAAAGTCATATTTAAAAAAGTTGGCGAAAAAAAAGTAAAGAGATTAAGCACCAGATCTATTAACACGTTTGAGAAAAAGCTACAAGATATTGGATTCAACCATTGGAGATCAATGGCAGTGAATGATTCCCAATGAAAGAAAATTTTAGATATATCCTTAGCATGTAACAGGCTACAGAGCCTGTTACAGGACCTGTTATACAGCCTATTACAGAATCTGTTATAGAGCCTGTTACAGGACCTGTTATGGAGCCTGTTACAGGACCTGTTATAGAGCCTATTACAGGACCTGCTATAGAGCCTGTTATAGACGAAGAAGAACGAAATTGTATTGAATATTTTGATTATGAATGATATCAAAAATGATGTCACTAGTAGTTTTTAAATATGTTACAGCAAATGATTAAAATTATGATTCATTTGTTATTCATCAATTGATAAAATGGTGACTAATTAAAAAAATTCACAAAAAGTTTCCAGGAGATTATAATTGTAAATATAAAAAAGTAAAAAAAAAAAAAAAAGTAAGATAATTTTTTAAATTCAGCCAAATAAAGTTTGTTGAATTTTAAAAATTAACTCATTGTATATGTAATTTCGTAACCATTTTTATTGCTTGTGAAAAAATATGTAGGCAAATTGATTTTACAAATGAAAAGACTCTAATATCTACAAAAATTACAAATGTTTGAAAAAAAAGAACCTGGCTGTCACTATTGACGTATGATATAAAACATTTCGGGAATTCACTTAAGCCCTGACATCGATTTCTGATTTTTGATACTTTCCCTTAAACTTGATATTATACAATTTGTCTATAAAAATAAATTTGGAAACTATCAATTATTTACTTGCATGAATTATTTCTTCAACACAAGAGTCTCAAACTGAATTTAGAGAAATCTCGACCTGTTGATAAGGATGTCACTTAAAAGAGTTTAATTTTTTCTACAACTTATTATACTGTTTTAACTCTTCGAGGTGCATCATGTTTCTTAAATATTTCCTATGCATAAACTTTACTTATCAATATGCCATTCTCTGTCTGAATCAAAAAATACAGAATGAGATCAATAAATCTTTGATTTTTCAAACAGAGAGTATTTTAATAACAAAGTAAGGACTCTTCCAAAAGTGTATTTCAGTAAAAAAGCTGACTTTCCAGTAAAACAGAAAAATGCTCCAAATAGAACCGACAATTATAAATATTTGACTTCCACACCTTGACATATACCAGAATGAAGGCAATGTGTCATTTACATTCTAAATTGCAGAAATTAGGAGACAGTTTAATGTTCTTTAATAATACATAAGTTTTCACAATAGAAATTCGGTAAAGCTACCAACATATTTCATAAAGTACTTGCAGTTGAAAGATCATCATTTAGCTTTCCACTGAACAGTTCATAAACTCGACAATAACTTTGAACGGGAAGCTTTCTTGTGGCTTGAAATGCACTTTAAACATTATTCCTCATTCTAATTGCCAATCAAATGCTTAAACTTACAGTAGAATGGCAAATCAAATCAAACCAAACCATGGAAAGTTAATTAAAATACAAATCATCAAATGCGATTTTTCAAATGAAATCAAAGTTACTAAAGATGGAAATTTCATTGGATGTTTCTTAACTAAGCGTTTTTTTTATTTCTCAAAGATTAAGTAAATAGATTGTACTTTAACGTTATGCTTCATTCTTTAGAAACAAAAAGTTATTATTTTTTCAAAACTTCAAAAAGAAAATGTGGCAGAAAATGTTTTAATTTAGAACGTAATTTATATTGGTATGATTACTTTAAGAAACTATTATATGTTTATGTTGCGAAAATATGAAAGCGGAACTCATTACTGTTTGCGGAAGCTCACATCATTCAATAGGTTAGAGGAGATTTCCGTTTAGAGCATATTGACATCCGGTTTACATTAGGTTTGCGCCGTTCTTCGACATGGCATTTCAGGAAAATTGCTGCTAATTGAAAAAAAACGACGAACGCAAAGACGTCTCCTTACTTCGACAGGCATTTATCTCTTGCAAAAGAATACGAGGAATTTAATTAATAAGGCACTTTTTTCTTTTTCTGAAAGTGGTTTGTTTTCTATTAAGAGTAACAATTATTTTCACCTCAATGCTTTTTTCTAATCTTTTTTAACAGCTTTTACAAATTCAATAAACATTGGATCAATTACTGATATCTTTATGGATTATTTTTCACTGGTGCGTAAGCAAATAACATTGCATTATTTTTCTGCGCATAACTATATAAAATCTCGATTTTTATATGGAAATTAAATTCGCTTGCTTATTTAAATGAAATGGCCTGCAAGGGGCAAAATATTTCATTATAATTTTCATTGATAAAAATTCGGTATATTTTTAATAATATGAGTCATTTTACTATATAACATAATGGAAGTTATATTTTTTATAAATTAATTAAATATACTTATGTGTTTAAGAAATATTAAAAACTTATTAAAAAAAAACTAAGATTGTTTATGTGAAATTAATAAAAAAATAATAAATATACTATTTTTATTTCAAATAGTTTACATTTAAGTGTTACATGTCATTCAACGATGTTAATCCAATGTTTCTTTAATATTTCATGCTTTTTCTGTACTTACATCTTTCAAATCTTAAAACTTTCTGAAATGTGGTAGATTTTATTGATAAATTTTTGATTCATTTTGTTTCGGGAAATGTGTTTCTTTTAAAATATCTTAAAACTCATACAAACTTCCTTAAAGATGCACTTTTGAAAGAAAATGATCAGCATTTTGTTCTTTATCCTTCTCATCAGAAATTCAAATTCCAAGTTACTGCATTTGTGAATGACATAATATCTATAATTGCAGGAAAAATATATGATCTGAAATTAAATCATAAGGAAGAAATTTTCAGATAGTGTAAAAAGGGTAATAGTGATAACCATTAATAATTTTATTTTTAATAAAATTATGGCGAACGCTATGTAAAATCACTTTTCAGGAACAAATACCTGCCTTAATAGATACTTGCATGGTTATGTCTGCTATTTTCTTATTATTTCTTAAAGTTTGTCCTCGCACAGTGGATAGAGATTGAGAGAGAGAAAAAGATCGAGACTTGAACAAACACAGATATTAATATGTAAAATTATAAATTTTTTATCAGCATTGGTAGATTGTAATAGATTTATCGAAGGAGTACTCAATTCTTAAATTTGAATATGTAAACAAAATCCTCCATCGATACTCTCACTTTGGGATTAAAAGCAGATGTAATTTTACGTCGAAGCAAAAAAGGTAGCTGATTTAATGTGCATAATTTTATCATTTAAATCGTTAATATTATATATTTTACTGTCTGAATGAAACGTTCTTTTTCAATCTTTCTATTTATAATAACGGAAGAGAATTAAGTTAATATGTATAATTTTATTACATAAATACTCAAATATTTCTTTGAAGAAATGAAATAAATTTTGTATTGAAACCCACTATCAAGTAAAAAAAATAAGCAGTTGATTTAATGTGAATAATTTCATCAAACAATTTTTATATTTTAGTCAGGAAACGAAATCTTCACTTGAAACTCAGTTTCTATCATACAAAAAAGTACATAAATTGATTTAATTTGCAAAAATTTATCACAATAAGCCTGGTTTTTAAACTGAATTTTTAAGGAATCAAATAAAGAGTTTTTGTAAACAAATCTTCTCATTTATTGCTCTCAGTATTTATCATACAATAAAAAATGGATGATAAACCATATGAAATTATGATCTGATACTTATCTTTAAGAAATTACTTTTTTCTGATTTTGTGTAGTGTTAGTACGTTATTTGTTAAATTAAGTTACATTTTATTTCAACATACGCTATAAGTCAATTTAAGAAAACAACAGAGGTTATTGTAAAAATTATCACTATTCATGAATTTGTTATTTTTGTTCGATAACTATTCATAAAATATGCCATTTGTAAAAATTTGAAATATACCTTATAAATTGAGATTGAATATATTTCATAAGAAAAAAAACATGCAACTTATTTATACCCCAAAAACAATTTGTTGACGAATAAATGTTCGTTTTAATATAAAGAAAAAAATTTAATTAAATAAAATATTCTTTTGTTTTTGGCATATTTTTTTAAAAAAGAGAATTTTTTAAAAGTTCAAATTATGTAAAATCATAATTAGTTATAAAAATCACTTTAATTTCCAAACATTTTGATCTATTTTATAACGAGAAAATTAATTAATTCATAAAAGCAATGATTTTAAATTTCAAGTAAAATGAAAACAAATTGCCAATTCATGAATACAATACTAAGAAAATATGAAAATCAAAAACTATGAAAGGTGTTTTAACTCAAAACTTTTTCCTGAGGAAGAAAATCGTAAATTAGATCAAATATTTTGTTTTATATTATTAAAAAATCATAATCTCACATAGATGTAACATTTTACACATCATGCATATAAAATTATATGTAATTAAGCAAAATATACAATTTGTTTTCACCAACATTTTCCAATTTAAAATTAATTATATTTTTATTTCTTGTAATAATTTTAATAAGCCCGAAATTAATTTGAAATAATTGAATCACACACATTTTTAAATTTTGAATATGTCTTAAGTTCGATTAATGCAAATTCAAATCGTTTCTCATTAGAAATATTATATTTTACTATTTACAATTATAGAAAATATAATGTGCATTCTTCTAACACCAAGTGTACTTTAAATAAATTTTAATTATAATTTATTCAAATTTTAAATTTATTCTGTAGAGAAAACATCGAATTCCAAGTAAAGTCAATTCTTAAAAAGTTTTGCTTTGTAAAATAAAAAATACAATGCATATTATTTCGAATAATTAAATATATCAAATTATTTTAAACAAATATAAATATATAAATTATTTTTAAACACACACATAAATTGTATATTTATTATTTATGTGTGTAAATAATCTTTATATATATATATATATATATATATATATATATATATATATATATATATATATATATATATATATATATATATATATATATATATATATAGAGAGAGAGAGAGAGAGAGAGAGAGAGAGAGAGAGAGAGAGAGAGAGAGAGAGAAAAATAAGTCTTGTGTTAATTATAAACTTATCTTCACTCTGACATTATTACAAATTCAAATTCTTATTATGAAAAATTCCTCTTGCGAGAATTAACATTTTACAATGTTATATTATAGTATTATTGCCAAAAGAAACACGGAATTATAATATTTTCATTAAAGAAACTGAATGAATTATATTTAGGGAAAAATTTCTTTATGCATATTTTGTAATTTTATTTTTTTTAGGGAAGATTTCCTCATCCATAACTATTGATTTCTACTATGCCACTGGGTAAGTTTATATTAAATAATTTCACGGTATGCCAAAAATTTTTCACGTATAAGAGTGATTACAAATAAATTCTCAAGGTATACTTTATTTTTTCTAGAATATTATTTCTACCTCAAAATTAAAATTTTACACATGTTACTTAGTTATTTATTAGCATGAAAGAAAATTTTTTACGATTTCTGTACATAAAACTAACTTTTCTGTGATTTGTTCTCAAAATTTTTCCACCTTGATGGAATTATATTAAAAATGCAGGATTTCCTTTAGAGCTTTTGATTACACGTTGAAATACAAAAATTTTTATAATTTCTTTAAAAGGATAAAAGTTGCGGCCAAGGATGAAAAAATAATGAAAATCGTTTCTTTTGTTTTTTCTCTGATACATTTGTTTCGCTTCTTTGCTGAAATTAACAATGCACTCTTATCTTTGTTCTTTTTAAATTGTATTTCAGCATAGTTTACATTAGTTGTTCAAATTCTGACAGTCTTAAAAATGCGGTTGTTGCCTTAGTGAAAATGAGCTTTGCGTGAAACTCATGCCACAAGTTACGAAAAAAATTACTCATAAAACATAAAATGAGTTTTTGTAAAAGTAATACAATGTCTTGATTACCTTGAGTACTGTAGATATTTTTGATGGTTTTTTTAAATCAGTTTTTATTATGGTTTTAACAGCACGTTTTGGATGCGGGATGAAATATTCAGAAACTATTCTTATATTCATGCAGTTTACTTTCTAAAGCAATTCAATTTAAAAGCTATAAAAGTAAAATAGAATCTATTTTTTATAATGTATCATGTGTTTCGACATTTTTCATAAAACATAGGTAAACAAAAGCATATAAATCTACATGTTTACATATTAATATGTATATGTGTTATATGTATATGTATACGTGTTAAACTACATATTTAATAATAAAAAGTAATAAAATTTATAAAAATTGAGAGTATTTAAAATAAAGGTTTGTAAAATGATTTCACAATTTTTTAAAAAATACTGTCATGTAACTGTAATAATTTGGTGTATGCTTATAAAACCATTTTTGTAGAATTGAAGTGGTATGTTCCGCAAATTGTATTTTATGTGAATAATCAGCAAATAATTTTTGAACGTTTGACCACAACAATGAATAAACTGTGTAAGACAGTAAAAACATTTACTCAAGAATAATCATGAACATTTGTTGGTAATTATAAACATAACGATACATTATGTTTCATGATAACTCTATGGCAAATGTAAAGTAATACATTAGGTAAGACATGTAATCTGATATAAAAACAACATTTGAAGACATCAGTATTTATAAAAATTAAGCTTAATTTTATGATAAATAAACAAAGTTACAAGAGTTTAATGATAACGAAACCTGAAAGTTTTTTCGAAGAACTTTGAACAGGAATTATTTGATTATTCCATATCTTCTCTAAGAAATGTAAATCAAGAAGTTTGACTATAAAAGCACATAAGAAACTTGCGACTATACAAACATCACACTTAACACTTTTATAAGTAAAATATTTGATGTATTACGCTTGAGCAACATTTCTTGCTAATCACAGTTACACTCTAAAATAATAAAACGTTTAATTAAAAATGTTCGATTTTAAAGATGAGTAAAGGACTTGCCATAAAAAGCAGATACCTTATTTTATTTAAAAAAAATTGAAAACATACATTTTGATATAAAAGTATCAACTATTTTATCCGTTCCAATATTTTAATGTCAAGAAAAAATATTAGAAAAATTGATGTTGTACGAATGACGACATTCATATTAATGTTTCAAAATTGAGAAAGGTAGAAGCAAAACACATTTTGGATCTTAAATTATGTTATGATCAACATTAAAAATTCATCTTAATAGTTGATGACAAAAGAAGATTAACTTGCTGAAATCGTATAGAAGAGTAACATTCCATATAGTCAGTAATAATTTAAGCAGAAAGTAATGATGAAAAAGTGAGTTTAAAACTTTATCATTGGAATGGGTTTGACATCTTTTTAAACGAATTAACTGAAGTGATCTTCAAGTAAATTTTAAAGATTAATGAACATTGAATGTAAAATGATGTATTCTTAATTTTTATTTGGAAATACTATATTATTAAATCTATAAATGTATGATTGCCAAATGCCTGAGTAGCCTTCCTATAAAGTCTACTTTCTCGCAAGACTTGTAATTATTTAGAGGCAATATTCAAAATTATTGGTTATTAATGTAATAATTCTTTGGTTACTTATTAGTGACAATATTAATTACATAGTTTAGACGTTTCTGGAAGATTTTCTGATGCATACGACTACTTCAAGATTTAGCATTCATCGGAAACAAGCAATCTTAAATTCCTAAAATGATCACAAGACATAGTTCCTTGCTGTAGAGCTATGTTTACTGTTGTAGTCAGAAATCGGACTGTTTGAATCTATGTAAAGATGTTTAACAATTTAATAGTGTGATCTGAATAAAGTAAAGTTTATTTGTTCACTGCGAATGTTTAGTCCAATAAACAAAATCAATAGAATGTTATACTATCATTTGATGATTTTTGCGTTGACCTCACAAATTACACAGAAGAGAAGTGCATCTTAATTTTTTAGAGTTCTATGGAATAGGATAATAATCTCATGCTTTAATGTTTAAATATCCATTTAACTCAAATTTAGAATACTTCAACAAATTTATGTTACACAATATTATCGTAACATTTTTCTTTAATAATATTCATCATTTTATGTAATGACTTCATAATTTAAGGAAATTATCGTGCTAATGTGACCTACTTTAAACTGATTTCCAGCTCATTTAAAAGTTCCTTATAATATTCTTTGTTCAATCAACAACTGGAAACTGTTGTACATTTTTATACATATTGTAAAAGTTATTTTTTAATCTCTCATTTGTTCGAGACGCTTCACCTTACTGCAAACATTTTATTCTAGACAAATTCTATTAACTGAGGCAAAATTAGAAGTTTTTTTAAAAATAAAACTCATTGGTCCTAAACTTCCCATAAAAGAATAATACCCCAGAATGAAGAGCTAAATTTTATTTAATCAGTATCTGCCTTTCTTGAAAAAAAATATTCGATTTTAGACGAAGAGAATATAATGAAATACTTTTGGTAATAT